>SNQJ01S0061308.1:18625-28909 GCA_010110895.2 Picea sitchensis | reverse complement strand
GAAAAACAAGGGACTCCACTTTCCGATTCATGATATCTGAGTCCGCGAAATGGGTCGACTCCGCTATTTCGTGATCTCGTGACTCGGGGTTTTGGAAGACAATACCTCTATCCCTTTGGTTGGTGATACCAAAGTTCACAAACTGAATCGACGGTCCAGATCTATCTGAGATCGATGGTCGCTGTTCCTCCTGAGATTTTGGACATCAAGTATCCCTCGCCGCTGATCTCCTTGCAGCTCCACCTTATCCAACGGTTTGTGGGGTTTTGATGTTCCTCCTCGAGGACTCTCCACCGCCCGTTTAGATCTTTGAACTCTCCTCACCAGGGTCTATGCAACGTTAAAGTCTGTGCTCCTCCTTCCAATTGGATGATCCGTGGGAATGCCCACAACGATCCAACGCTCAAAGGCGTTCTTCCTCTTGAGCTTTTACTCGACTCTGAATTAGAAGATTTTCTAAGTCTACGAAGACTCAATATTCGATCCTTCTAGGGAATAAGTTCCTGGTCTTGACAACACCTTCCAAAGTGTTATCCCTCTTGAGCTTTGTCTGGTTTAGACTTCAATCTCCCGTGCACTCCTTGCGTCTAAGGGATTTCGATAGCTCAGATTCATGGAATTTTCTCTCCGGCTCAATGAACACCTTGTAGAGCTCCCAGTGAAGAGAAAAACAACTTCACAATGTTCCTCCCTGGCTCGATGCACACCTTGCAGAGCTCCAAATGAAGACAGACAATTGAAACTACCAAAATCTCACAGTTCCATTCACTTGTTTATAAAACAAAAAACAACGGGAAAATACACACAGTCCAAGCACAACACATTTGGATCAATTTTCCATTTTGTTCTATTCATAAGTTCCCACTGGTCACATAATACATACAAACTATAGTAGCTCCAAAAGATAAGGTTTTCTGCTCACTCGCAGTTTTTTCACAGATCAATTTCTCCCCTTTTTTCTACCTACTGCTAACTGGGCTTACAAACTTTTTCATAACTCAAAAATGTTTCTAGGGTTTCTCCTAGCTACTTGCCTACTCTAATATTCCTCCTACACTATCTAAGTTCAGTCGCATTCCAGAGCCGAAGTAGGAAATCCTGCTCTGTTTACAATTTTCAAAAACTTGCTTCACAGGGTAAAATTCGGCACCGGTTCAAGCGTGCCTCAAAAAATAAATTCTGGCGCTGAGTGGAGGCGGATCCCAAAATCCATTGTAGTTGCCCACGTCAAAGTTTTGGAAGAACTCACATGTGTTGAATGTTCCCGCCTCTATGCACTTGACAATGATGCTCTTGCATCATACTCCCCTTGACAAAAACTCATGGACTCCTGTCCATGAGCTCCTCTACTGATTTTCCCTGCTTCTGGATAGCAACTTCATTTTCCCAACTAGCATCTTCGATTGGGTGTCCCTTCCATTTGACCAAATATTCAAAATAAGTCTTCCTCCTAGTCTTCTTGCCTATCCTCTGATCAACAATTTTCTCCATCTGCGACGTTTCTGCTATAGGCATCTGTTTTTCCCACTGAATCTTTCCTTGATCTTCTGACCCTTCTGTGTCATCTTTCCTATAAGGATACAAGTCTGAAATGTTGAATATGGGTGAAATTCCCACACCATCTGGCAGCTCAATCTCATAGGCATTTGCATCAAAATTCCTCAAGATCTTACAGGGTCCTATCTTCTTCATCTTCAATTTGTTATATGTTCCCCTAGGGAATGTTTCCTTCCTGAGATGTGCTAAAACCTGATCTCCCACTTCAAATTGAAGTTCCTTGCAATGTTTATTAGCTCTGTGTTTGTATTTCTGATTAGAACTCTGTAATTGTTCTTTGATCCGACTATGGAGTTTATGTATTTCAGCAGCAAAATCCTCTGCTCCAACGCTTCTGATCTCTCCCTGTTCCAAGTCCCTTAAATCAGACACTTCCCTAGGTTTCATTCCATAGAGTATTTGGAATGGTCTCCTTCCAGTGCTTCTATTTGGTGAGTCATTGTATGCAAATTCTTCTTGTGGAAGAATATGATCCCACTGGTTATGGTGTTCCATAACCAAGCTTCTCAATAAGTTTCCCAAACTTCTATTTACCACCTGAGTCTGCCCATCTGTCTGAGGGTGATAAGTTGAGATGAAGGACAAATCTGTCTCCATATTCTTCCACAACGTCCTCCAAAAGTGACCAACAAATTTTGTGTCTCTGTCTGAGACAATGCTCCTGGGTAGACTGTGAAGTCTCACAACTTCTCTGAAAAAAAGATTTGCAACATGTGTTGCATCACTGGTCTTCTGGCATGGGATGAAATGTGCCATCTTTGAAAATCTATCCACCACCAAAAATATGGAATCAAATCCTCTTTGTGTTCCTAGCAATCCCAACACAAAATCCATGCTTATTGCATCCCAAGGCCTCTCTGGTATTGGCAATGGTTGATACAATCTAGTGTTCTATATTTTCCCCTTTGCATGTTGGCAGATTCTACATCTGTTCACCAACTTTATCACCTCTGTTCTCATACCTGGCCAATAGTATGAACTTCTCAACTGTGAAAACATTTTATCGTGGACGAAATGTCTATCCAATCCTCCACTATGCTTCTCCTTTAGAAGATTGTCCCTCATTGAGCATCTTGGTATGCACAATTGATTTCCTTTGAACAACAATCCTTCCTGAACCATACACTCTATCCACTGACTTCTATCTCTTAGTACAGGGTTTGTACATGCTTCGTAGGCCTCCTTGAAATATGTATCATCACAATACATATCCTTCAGGTGTTCAAACCCCAAGGTCTTCACCTGGAATTCTTGCAGAGTTAAACATCTCCTGCTTAATGCATCAACAACCTTGTTAGCATTCCCAACAATACGTTTTATGACAAAAGTAAAATTTTGCATAAATTCAACCCATTTTGCATGTCTCTGATTTATTTTTTCTTGTCGGGTTATGAATTGTAAACCTTGGTTATCGTTGTACAAGACAAACTCTTTCGGGACAATATAATGCCTCCATTTATTCAATGCTTGAATGATGGCATATAATTCCTTGTTATATGTGGAGTATTTCCTCTTAGACTCATTCAAATTCTCGTTGAAATAGGCAACAGGCATGTTATCCTGACTCACAACAACTCCTATTTCAACTCCACTTGCGTCACATCTCACCTGAAATGTCTTCCCAAAATTCAGCAAGATCAGAATTGGTCATTTTGTTATCTTCTCCTTCAGTATATTGAAGCTCTTTCAACCTCCTCTGTCCATTTAAAGGACTTGTGCCATTTCTTTATTGTATACATCATTGGCGCACAAATCCCACTGAAGTCTCTAATGAACTTTCTGTAGAAACTTGCTAAACCATGAAATCTCCTTACCTCGAACACGCTCCTTGGTGACATCCATTCTCTGATTGCTTTCACCTTCTCTGGATCCATCTTCAATTCATTCGAAGATATCACAAAACCCAAGTAAATGAGCTCTGTCTTCATAAAAGTGGATGTCTTCAGATTGATAAACAACTTCTCCTATTGTAGCCTCCTCATTACTAGCGTTAGGTGCCTCAAATGCTCCTCTTTTGTCCTGCTAAAGACCAGTATATCATCTAGATATACAACCACGAACGTGCCAATGAAATCTTTTAGAATTTCATTCATCAGCCTCATAAAAGTGCTTGGGGCATTCATTAAGAAAAATTTCATAACTCACCATTCATATAGGACTTATTTCGTCTTAAAGGTTGTTTTCCATTCATCACCCTCTCTCATCCTGATCTATTGATATCCACTTTTCAGATCTATCTTAGAAAAGAAATTTGCTCCACTTAAGAAATCCATTAAGTCATCCATTCTCGGTAAAGGAAATCTATACATGATGGTGATCTTGTTGATGTCTCTCGAGTCTATGCACATTCTCCATCCTCCATATTTCTTTGGGATTAACACAGTTGGTACTACGCATGGGCTCAAACTTTCCCTGACCAAACCCTTATTCAATAATTCTTGGACTTGGCTCTTCACCTCCTCATTTTCTCGAGGTGTTAATCTGTACGCTGCCTTGTTCGAAAGGCTTTCTCTTGGTATCAAGTCGATATGATGACTGATACTCCTGATGGGTGGAAATGAGTTTGGCAGCTCATCCACCACTATATCAGCAAAATTATCCAGCAGCTCCTGAACTTCTTCAGGAAAATCATCCATTGATATACTCGTAAGGATGAATCTGGGCTTCCTCACCACAATGAACTGCATCTCATGTTCTTCCTTGGCTTCCTTTAGGAGTTCTTTCCCAATCATGAGAAGTATGCTTGTGTTGGCTTCCTCTTTCTCTCTCTTCTCCTCCATTGGTAATAACATATGCGTCCTACCATTCTTATCCAATGTGTATGTATTCTTCCTTCCATCGTGAATGACATTTTTCTCATACTGCCATGGTATTCCAAACAAAATGTGGCATACGTCCATGGGAATTACATCACATGTGATTTCATCTTTATATCCTCCTATTTTAATTTCAGCCAGACATTGTTTAGTAATCATTAGCTGGTGTCCTTTTTGCATCCATGAGACTTTGTATGGCCTTGGATGTGCAGTTTTCTTCAGCTCCAATTTCTCCACCATCTCTGTGGATACTATATTGTCAGTACTCCCACTATCAATGATCACCTTGCATACTTTATCCTTAGTCTTGCAAGATTTCCTGAGAAGACTGTTCCTCTACACTGGCTTTTCAATTTCTGCCTTTGGTTTTAAGAGAACTTTTCTCAACATCAGGGATGCTCCATCCTCTGCTCCTTCTGCCTCAACATATCTTCATTGTAATTCTTAAATGTGGGATTCTCCTCCCTCCTTCTTCTTCTCGGGACATTCCCAAGACATGTTCCCTATCTTTCCACAGTTATAGCACCTTACTCCTCCTCTGCCTCTTCCTCTAGAAGAGTTTCTTCCACCATTCTGTCTCCCTCGTGAACTTCCTCCTCGTTCCAAGTGATTGTGTGGTTTTTCAGCCTCATCCTTAGACTGATGTGCTATGTTATGGTTAAATCCCTTACTTTTTCTTAGTATTGAGCCTTTACCTCTTCCTCACTGGTTCTATTTTCTGGCCAGCTTCTCCTCTGCCTTCAGCGCAAACTGATAAGCATCTTCCACAGTCCTCACTGACATCATGCTCAGCTCATCCTGGACTTCATATATCAAGGCATTTACATATCTGGTGACTTTTTCTTCATCTCTCTCCCTTTGTCCAGTTTTGATGTTCAGCTTGTAGAACTCCTCGGTGTACTCCTTGACTGTCATTCCTTTCTATCTCAGGTTCTGTAGCTTCCTGAACAGATTAATCTGGTAGTCCTTAGGTATGAACTTAGCCTTTAGCTTGGCTACCATCCTGTCCAAAATCTTTATCCTTTGTTTTCCTTTACCTCTCCTCTCAGACTGCAGTTTGTCCCACCACAGTGCTGCATGCCCTTTTATCCCGGTGACTGCCTGCTTCACCTTCATTTTCTCATCGACATATTCATAGTCGAAGTGTTTGTCCATGGACCTTATTCAGTCCAATAGTTCTTCAACATGTAGATTTCCCTCATACATGGGGACCTCTATCTTAGCTCTGCCTCCCAATCTGGCAACTGCTCTCAACAAATGTTCTTCTGCAACATCCTCTCCTGCAGCTTCTTCAACCTCATCCTCTTCACTTTCCGCATCACTGACATCCCCAACGTCAAGTTCTCTTCTCTGTGCTTCCTCCATTGCTTCCATTCGGGCGTGAAACTCTCACATCTCCCTTTCTACAACACGGTTGGCTAAAGGTAGATCTCGTCTTCTTGGCGGCATTGTGTTGATTGTTTGTCACACACAGAGTACAACTCTGAGTTTTCTGTCTCCTTCTTTTTCCTCCTTTTCCTGAAATCTACAGACAAAAAAATGTGCTCTGATACAACCTGATGAAGACCACCTATCCCTCCTCAGGGCTACGCGACCTCTCGGTCAGGATATTCTGGTTGGGGAGCCGAAATGGCTCTACTGGTCCTGAAATGGAACCCTTCAAATGAACACACACACACACACACACACACAGGTCCCTCCACAAATGCTCAATTGAATTTTCCAAGCGTTGAGCATGAGCTCCTACAGTACACGACCAAGAGTCGTGACTGTGCCCTTATCCTTCCTGGCTTTTTCTATTTTGCGGTTCGGGGTATTGAAGAGCCAAGAACTCTACCCTACAGTCCGTGATGCCCAAGTTCATGAAATGACCTGACCTTGTTATTTCGTGATCTCGTGACTCAGGGTCTTGGAGCACCAAGAACACTGCCTCCCAGCTCGCGATGTCCGAGTTCACGAAACAGACAACCCTCGCTATCTCGTGACTCGGGATTTTGAAGGACCATGAACACTACCTCCCAACTTGCGATGGATGAGTTTGAGAAATGGACAACCCTCTCTATCTCGCGATCTTGCGACTTGGGATTTTGAAGCACCACGAACATTGCCTCCCAAATCATGATGTTCGAATTCATGAAATGGATAGTCCTCGCTATCTCGCGACTCAGAGGTTTGAAAAATAAGGAACTCCTCTTCCTGGTTCGTGATATCCGAGTTCACGATGTGGACCAACGGTCCATATTTTCCTGTGATCGATGGTTCAGATCAAATCATAGTCCCGCGACTTAGACATTTGAAAAATAAGGGACTCCGCTTTCCGGTTCACGATATCCGAGTCCGCGAAATGGGTTGACTCCGCTATTTCATGATCTTGTGACTCAGGGTTTTGGAAGACAAGACCTCTATCCCTCTGGTTGGAGATACCTGAGTTTTCGAACTGAACCAATGGTCCAGATCTATCTGAGATCGATGGTCACTATTCCTCCTGAACTTTTGGACATCAAGTAGCCCTCGCTGTTGATCTCCTTGCATCTCCACCTTATCTAATGGTTTGTGGGGTTTCGGTGTTTCTCCTCAAGGACTCTCCACCATCCTTTCAGATCTTTGAACTCTCCTCAGTGGGGTCTACGCAGTGTTAAATTCTGCGCTCCTCCTTCCAATCAGATGATCTGCGGGAATCCCCACAACGATCCAACACTCAAAGGCGTTCTTCCTCCTGAGATTTTACTTCACTCCAACTTAGAAGATTTTCTAAGTTTGCGAAGACTCAATCTTCACTCCTTCCAGGGAATAAGTTCTTGGTCTCGACAACACCTTCCGAAGTGTTATCCCTCCTGAGCTTTGTCTAGTTCAGACTTCGAGCTCTCGCACACTCCTTGTGTCTGAGGGATTTTGATAGCTCAGATTCATGACGTTTTCTCTCTGGCTCAATGCACACCTTGCAGAGCTCCCAGTGAAGAGAAAAACAATTCCACAACATTCCTCCCTATCTCGATGCACACCTTGCAGATCTCCAAATGAAGAGAAACAATTGAAACTGCCAAAATCTCACAGTTCCATTCACTTGTTTATAAAACAGAAAACAACAGGAAAATACACACAGTCCAAGCACAACACATTTGGATCAATTTTCCATTTTGTTCTATTCATAAGTGCCCACTGGCTACATAATACATACAAACTATAGTAGCTCCAAAAACTGATATTTTCTGCTCACTCGCAGTTCTNTTCTATTCATAAGTTCCCACTGGTCATATAATACATACAAACTACAGTAGCTCCAAAAGCTAAGGTTTTCTGCTCACTCGCAGTTTTTTCACAGATCAATTTCTCCCCTTTTTTCTACCTACTGCTAACTGGGCTTACAAACTTTTTCATAACTCAAAAATGTTTCTAGGGTTTCCCCTAGCTACTTGCCTACTCTAAGATTCCCCCTACACTATCTAAGTTTAGTCACATCCCAGAGCTGAAGTAGGAACTCCTTCTCTATTTACAATTTTCAAAAACTTGCTTCACAGGGTAAAATTCGGCACCGGTTCAAGCGTGCCTCAAAAAGTGAATTCTAGCGTTGAGTGGAGGCGGATCCAAAAATCCATTGTCGCTGCCCACGTCGAAGTTCTGGAAGAACTCACACATGTTGAATCTTCTCGCCTTTGTGTGCTTGACAACAATGGTCCTGCATCACAAAATTATTTAAAAAGGGGCATCAGGGTGTAATTGCACAACTATTCTCACTAGATGTTCAAACATCTAAGCCATCTTTTCCTCTAGATATCCAAGGGATCATTGATAAGAATTCCAAAGTATTTGAATATATTCCCAAAGGTCTTCCACCCACTTGAAGGCATGATTATGCGATTCACCTAATTCCTGGGAGTATTCCTCCTAACATCAGGCCTTATAGATATCCTTATTCCCAGAAGAGTGAAATTGAGCACATGGTTGAATAAATGCTAGAGGATGGAATTATTATAACTAGCCAAAGTTCTTACTTTGCACCGGTGGTAATGGTAATCAAGAAATATGGCTCATGGCGTATGTGTTCAGATTATAGAGAGCTCAACAAGATCACTATTAAACATAAGTTTCCCATTCCCTTCATTGATGAATTGTTAGATGAACTACATGGAGCAATCTATTTCACAAAGTTGGATCTTTGTTTAGGGTATCATTAGATTATAATGAAGGAAGCAAATATCCCAAAAACAACATTCCGCACTCATGAAGGCCATTATAAATATTTGGTCATGCCTTTTGGCCATACAAATGCACCTTCCAAATTCCAAGGGTTGATGAATTCCATTTTCAAGCCCTTCCTTCGAAAATTTGTGTTAGTAATTTTTGATGATATACTAATCTATAGCAAGTCTTGGGAGGATCATGTGAGACATGTTGACAAGGTGCTACAACTACTAAAGGAGAAACAACTATATGTCAAACCATCCAAATGTTTCTTTGGGGTGAAGGAGGTAGAGTATTTGGGTCATATTGTATCTCATGAAGGTTTCAAGGTAGAAACTAACAAGATTAAGGCCATGATGGATTGGTCGATTCCCAAAACATTGAAGAATCTTAGAGGATTTTTGGGTTTGACAGGTTACTACCACAATTTTGTTCGGAAATATGGAAGAATAGTATCACCTTTAAGTACATTAACTAATAAGGCTGCATTTTCATGGACTCCAATGGCAACTCAAGATTTTGAACAACTTAAAGAGGCGATGTGCAAAGCTCATGTCTTGACCACACCAGACTTCACAAAAATATTTATTGTGGAATGTGATGCCTTGGGAAATGGCATCGGTGTTGTTGTAATGCAAGAATGAAGGCCCATTGCTTTTGAAAGTCAGCCACTCAAGGGAAAGGACTTACACAAACCCATTTATGAGAAGGAAATGATGGCAATACTACATGCATTGAAGAAATGGTGCCCTTACCTAATAGGTAGGAACTTCAAGGTCAAAACAGATCATGATAGTCTTAAATACTTCTTGGAACAAATACAATATTCAGAAGAACAACAAAAATGGGTGACCAAGATATTGGGTTATGATTTTCAAATCATCTATGAAAAAGGGAAGAAAAATGTGGTGGCAGATGCACTCTCAAGAAAGGATGAAGATGTTGAGGCCTTTCTCTGTGCTATCTCGATCATCCAACCTAATTGGATAATAGAAGCGAGGTATGAATGGAAGAATGATGAAAACATATGGACTCTCATTCAAAGGTTACATCAGGATTCCATTGCATCAGATACATTTACATGGAAAAATGATTCACTATGGTACAAATATTGCTTATATTTATGTAAGAAATCCGAACTCAAACAAAAGGTACTATTGGAATTTCACACCTCTTTGGTAGGAGGGCACTTGGGACGTTTGAAAACCCACCATAGGGTCAAGAAGGAATGTTTTTGGGATGGCCTTTAAACTGATGTTCAAAGGTTTGTGACAGAATGTTTGGTTTACCAACAAAATAAGGTGGAAACAATTAAGACCCCAAGTATTTTACAACCATTAGCCATCCCAAGTCAGCGTTGGGAGGAAGTTTCCATGGATTTCATCACAGGGTTACCGAAGTCTGAAGGAAAGATTGTCATCATGGTGATTGTTGATAGACTGACCAAGTACGCACACTTTTGTGCAATCTCTCATCTCTTCAAAGCTATTACAATTGCCACCACATTCATGGAGACAATTCAAAATCTACATGGAAGCCCAAAGATTATTGTAAGTGATAGAGATCCCATCTTAACTGAACATTTTTGGACATAATTATTTTCTTTTTTGGGTATTCGATTGGTTCATAGATCATCCTATCATCCTCAATCTGATGGACAAACCAAGATAGTTAACAAATGTCTGGAAGGATACCTTTGTTGCTTTGTCTCTAATAAACAAACACAATG
>SNQJ01S0061308.1:6161-18575 GCA_010110895.2 Picea sitchensis | reverse complement strand
ACAAAAATGACACCATTTATGGCACTCTATGGATACCACCCTCCTTCCATCACTTCTTATCTAAAAGAAAAATATAAGGTTCAAGCAGTGGAATATCACATGGATCATCAACAACAAGTTCTCCAAATGTTAAAGGACAACCTAACCATGGCACAAAATCACATGAAACAACAAGAATATCAACATCGTAGTGAAAGACGTTTTGAAGTAGGGGATTAGGTGTTTTTAAGACCACAACCATACAAATAGACGTCCCTTAAGAAATCCAAGAAGGATAATACATAATCACCAAAGTAGTATGGCACTTATAAGGTGTTGCAAAAGATTGGTACTATGACATACAAATTGGAGTTTCCTGCATCTTCACGAATACACCCAATTTTCCATGTTTCATGCTTAAAAAAGGTTATAGGTTACAAGATCCCAGTTCAAACTATATTTCCAAAACTTGAAAAGGAAGGAAAATTTTTATTGGATCCTGAAGCTATCACTGACACAAGAATTCTCTAGCTGAGGAATATATCCATTCCAGAGTATCTCATTAAGTGGAGGAAACTACTCACTAAAGATTCCACTTGGGAAGATGAGTCTTTTATACAGACACATCCAAAATTATTCAAATGTAGCGGGCAACACTTTTCTGAAGGGGAGGGACATGTTAAGCCCTAAATAGTGGCACATTACCCCTTAATTAGGGAATATTACATTAGTAATGTTATTTTATTTATGTCGGCTTGGGTCCATTAGTTGTAATTGTACTTCCTAGTCTCCTATATATACCAAGGAGATATTTTCATTTAGAATCATCTTGTATTTGGAAATATATGTGGTGTATAAGGAGGTTGTCCCCTCAAAGAGGCTTATTATCTAAAATTCTCTCTTTTTCAAGGCGTTGAGTACATATTCTGAGGTTTTTCTATGCTATCTTGGTATTTGGTTCCTAATATTGAACCATTGCCAACAGGGAGACGACCTAACAGAGGATTTGAGCATCTCATTGAACTAGAAGAGGGTTTGAAGCTCATAATCACCACCCCCTACAGACATCCAAAGAGGTTCAAGGATGAAATAGTGAAGTACATAAAGGAGTTTCGAGAGATGGGATGCATTAGGCCTAACTCTAGTCCTTTCACTTGGTCACTGGTACTGGTGAATAAGAAAGATGGTACTATGAGGATGTGCATAGAATACATGGCACTAAACAAGAAGACCATAAAAAATCGATACCCAATAACCAGATTGGTGAGTTGATCGACAAGCTTCATGGGGCAATATACTTCTCAAAGGTTGATCTGCAATCATGATACCACCAGATTCGGGTCACAGAGGAGGATATCCATAAAGCAACATTCAGGTGTCACTATGGGAATTATGAGTTTCTAGTCATTCCCTTTGGGTTGACTAATGCATCGACTACCTTTTAGTCATGCATGAACATATCTTCAAAAAACAATTGATTACATTATTACTGGTTTTCTTTGATGATCTTCTTATCTACAATAGGACGTGGGAGGAACACTTGAAGCATGTGGATGATATTCTCACCATTATAGAGGAGAAATCACTATTTTCCAAGGAGGAAAAGTGTGAGTTCGGGTTGATAGACATACTTATCTAGGGAAGATGATTGGTGTTGAGGAAATAAAGGTGCATCAGGAGAAGATCTAGACCATCTTAGACTATCCCACCCCCAGGTCACTCATATATCTACTAGGGTTCTTCATGATATGAAGCTACTACACGCTCTTTGTGAAAGGATTTTCACAATTAGTGATCCAGATGGATCTCGATGGCCATCCACCTTTTCCACTGAATCACCATTTTGAGCCTCTGGTTCTGATAAACCATGACATTCACCCTTTTGATGGGGAATGGAATGTAATGTCATATTCATTTGTTAATCACAGACGTTATGTAATGGTTTTATGTACATGCCTACAACATAGAGTTAATGCATCGGATCCCATTAGAACTCCACAGTTAAGTGCAATCGGTCTAGAGTAGTACTAGGATGGGGGACCGCTCGGGAAGTACTAGTATTTTACATGCCTGTGACATTTTATAAACTTAGTCCAATTTATCCCACATGCATCATTGGAATTGTTCTCCTCTCACTCTCTCCTATATAATTGTGGTGAAGGAGGCCCTTTAAGCAGGAAATGTAGTGTGATGTAAATCTTCTTGTGAAGGAAGCATAGCCAACATCTCTTTCTTTTCAGCGATAAGCTACCCCATTTTTCCAATTTCTGTTCTACAATGTTTTTCTATCTTATTCAGCAATAGAAGTTGGGTTTCACTGTATTTTTGTGCTCTCTTCTATATTTTTGTGTATTTCGTTTTTATATCTCGGTTATATTTCTGTCTTCATGTCATTCTCAAAATAATCTGGATCAGTGGTATCAGAGCAGTCTTCTCTTTGTCATTTCTTAGAGCAGGTCCCCGATGAGGTCAGGGTATAGAGATTTGGGTCTCGAGCTAGTTTTTCTTGAGGACAACCACTCTTGCTAGCCCAAGCGACCTCCAATCGTGGAAGAAAAGAGAGATGACAGAGCAGGAGATCCTTTCAAGATGTTTCTCGAGGAAGCCCTTGTGCGACAAAGGAACGAGATGATGGACAAATTCGCTCAGATCCTTCAAAGACTACTGATGGCGGCAACCGAGTCATCTTCAACAAGAAACCATTTTGCAAGTGAGACACCCTTCAAGGTACAAGTCAATTTTGATATCCCCTTATTTGAAGGCCAGATAGATGCAGATGCTCTAGAAAAATGGTTGAATCTGCTAGAAGGTTATTACTCTGTCCAAAAAAATTTCGACAGTGAAAAGATCAACTTCACGTTCCTTAAATCCCTTCCCCATGTCAGAGCTTGGTGGGAAGGTTACTGGGAGAGGTACACCGCAGATGAATCAACACTTTTTGGGAGAGAACCCACTTGGGCAACCTTTGTAGATGCCCTAAAGGAGGAGTTCTACCCTATCAGAAACTATGATGACCAATACATGAGATGGACAACTCTACATCATAAAAGAGCCCAGACAATGCCGGAGTACACCAACATCTTTCATACCTTGCAGTCAAAGCTGGGTATCAAAGACTCTGAGCGGCACTTGGTTTTGAAGTACTGTAGTGGTCTACATAGGTACATCCAAACAAAGATGGATTTCTTGGACATCTATTCACTGGGAGTTTCTTATCGATATGTAGTTAAAATTGAGAAGAAATTCAACCAACAGAGTAAGTGGGAGAAGCATGGATAGAGAAAGGAAGGCCAACCTCAAGAGAGCCAATCCCAGATGCAAGCAAAGAAGGGTAACAGGAGGTCTAAGAAAGACACCAGAAAGTGGTGTGAGTTTCACAATAGCCCTTGGCACAACACTGATGAATGTCGCTCAATACAGTCATTGGTGGCCGAGCTCAAAGACAAAGAGTCGAATCTCGACTTGGACCCTGATTCAGAAAATAATAAAAGGAGACAGATCATTGATGTAGAACCCATTGCTACTATCACAACTACAACAATCCAACCAGAAGAGGATCCTAAGGAGGGGGAGCGAATCTTCCATTCATAGATGTGGGTGAAGGGGACCCCACTGCATTTTATTGTTGATAGCGGAAGCCAAAGGAACATCATATCAGTAGAGGTTGTCAAGCAGTTGGATTTTCCAACAACAACACACCCACAACCATACAACATTGGGTGGCTTCTCCAGGGTCAAGATATTTGTGTCAACCAACAGTGTCGATTGTCATATGACACCCAACCCTTCAACGACGAGGTATTATGTGATGTTGCCCCGCTGGATGTCTATGATGTTTTCTTGGGCCAACCATATATGTGGAAGCGCCATGTTATCTATGAGTCTCGACCCCGTAGTGTCACTGTTTCTATGGGTGGTCATCTCTACAGGATGCCAGAGGTGGTTCTGACTAATGTCCCACCTAAACAGTGCCGCAAGGTAGTATCTCATACTACAAAATTTAGCTTCTTCACAATCTGTTCAAAAGGTGAACAAAAAGATACTGCAACCACTACAGCCTTGGCCCAAGCACCTTCTATCCAACAAAATCAGGTCAACAAGATTGCAACAAAGCGCAAAGATTCCTTATACACACAGAAATATCATGTAGCCAGACTGGTTAAAAAGGTCCAACCCTTCCAACCACAGATTCGTGACAACCTTCAAAAACCTAAGAGGCGCAACTTCTCCAACAAGGAAAGCATCTCATCAAGATGCAGATTCAACAAATGCTTTTCCCTCTCCCCCGGGCACTCAACGCAATGGAGACCATTACTTACTAAGGGGGAAGAATGATCCAGATGGATCTCGGTGGCCATTCACCTTTTCCACTGAATCACCATTTTGAGCCTCTAGTTTTGATAAACCATGACATTCACCCTTTTGATGGGGAATGGAATGTAATGTCATCTTCATTTGTTAATTATAGATATTATATAATGGTTTTATGAACATGCCTACAACATAGAGTTAATGCATCGGATCCCATTAGAACTCCATAGTTAAGCGCTCTCGGTCTAGAGTAGTACTGGGATGGGTGACCGCTCGGGAAGTACTAGTATTTTACATGCCTATGACATTTTATAAACTTAGTCCAAATTATCCCACATGCATCATGGGAATTGTTCTCCTCTCACTCTCTCCTATATAATTGAGGTGAAGGAGGCCCTTTAAGCAGGCAATGGAGTGTGATGTAAAGCTTCTTGTGAAGGAAGTGTAGCCAACATCTCTTTCTTTTCAAAGATAAGCTACCCCATTTTTCCAGTTTGTGTTCTACAGTGTTTTTCTATCTTATTCAACAATAGAAGTTGGGTTTCACTATATTTTTTTCTCTCTTCTATATTTTTGTGTATTTCGTTGTTATATCTCGGTTATATTTCTATCTTCATGTTGTTCTCAAAATAATCCGGATCAATTAGATGCACCATTGAAATACCTCAACAAGAAAGGAGTTTTTAGTTGGTCAGAGAATGCACATGTATAATTCAACAGAATGAAGAAGGTGAGGAGCACTTTCCCAGTATTAGCACTCCCATATTTCACACAACCATTTTTCCTGGAGTGTGACACATATAATGAAGGGATAGGAGAAGTATTGATGTATAACTGACACCAAATAGCTTTCAAGAGCAGGAAGTTAAGGGAGATAGAGAATCTCTATTCGATCTATGATAAGGAGATGTTGGCCATCATGCATGCATTGGCCAAATTCATACAATACTTGGTAGGAGGACGCTTCGTGGTTAGGACACACCACAACAACTTTCAATAATTCTTGGAGCAATGGGACTTGAGTGAGAGGCAACATAAATGGGTGAGTAAGGTGTAGGAATATGATTTTGACATTGAGTATGTAAAGGGGAAGAAGAGTATAGTTTTTAATGCCTTATCCAAGAGACTCTTTGGCCTCTCCATTAAAAAAATATCAACAGACTGTAAGGCCATTCTCTTCGTGGAATACTCCATGAATACCTTCTCTTGTGATATGATGGAGGGTAGTATTCAAGATGATAGGTACATGGTAGTGGATGACATAATATACTACAAAGACAGGATCTATCTTATCCCTGAGTCCACACTCAAGGATAATATTTTGAGGGAAGTACATGATGCACCAATGGTAGGGAACTAGGGGTACCTGAAGACCTACATACAAGTAAGGGAGAGATTCTCATGGAAGAGTCTCAAGGAGGAAGTACTTCATCATATGAGGGAGTGCATGAATTGCCAATAGAACAAGTCATAGTTCATGCATCCTACAAGACTGCTTCAACCATTTTCGATTCTGGACTATACTTGTGGGATATAATTTCCATGGAATTCATCACAGGATTACCAAAGGTGCAGGGAAGGAAATTTATCTACATGGTCATGGAAAAATTTAATAAATATGCACACTTATTTTCTATTCCTACAGAGTACAACGCATCTCAAGTAGCATATCTATTCTTCACGGAGGTGTTCAGACTCCATGGTATTCTGAGGAACATAGTTAGTGAATGGGATAGTAGGTTTCTCACTACGTTTTGGGAGGATTTTTTTAGGTTATCCAGGACAGAATCATAGAGTTGACACCTAGCACTACCTATCACCCCCAGATATATGGACATACTTAGATAGTAAATAAATGGATCAAGGTGTACTTGAGGAACTATGTGTTAGGGAAGAATCATGCATGGATAAAGTTGTTGGATCTCGGGGAGAATTGCTACAACACCACTCATCATATGTCCATCACTATGAGCCCCTTTAGGGAATTTTATGGCTATAACACTCCATATTTTTTGGATTTTGCGTTTGGGGAGATCCGAGCTCCCAAGGAGAAAGAATGCTTGTAGGAAAGCCAAGACATGTTGAGAGTCCTGAAGGATAATTTACAGGCCGCTCAAAATAAGAATAAGATTTATGCAAATATGAATAGGGTAGAACACAACTTTGAGGTTGGATATATAGTCTTTCTTGGGATGAAAAATTATAGAAATTCATCACTAAAGAACAATGGTGCATAGAAGATGAAGCCTCATTTTTATGGACCCTATAGAGTAGTCAGGAGAATCAGGGAAGTAACATATGATATGGAGCTACTAGAGGGTAGCAGGATCTAGAACACCTTTCATGGATCCTTCCTCAAGAAGGAAATGGGACAATAGGTCACCGGTTCGACATAATTTCCTCCACTTGATGAGCAAGGATAGTTCGTTCTAGCTACTGAGAGGAATGTTGATGTCAAGGAATAGAGACTAAGGAGAAGTGTCATTCAAGAACAATTTTTTATATGGCCAGGATTTCCCATAGAAGATGCTACTTGGGAAGGAGAGAAGATATTACAACATCCCTACAAGGAAAATACCTTCTTAGCAGAGGTTATAGTGGAGGTTTCTAGTGTTACAAAATTGGAAAAAATTGTCAAACAAACCCCTGCTACGACATCTGTTTTTTATAGTGGATGTTTTTGCGGACACTATAACGAAACTTGATTATAAATGAAAAAATATGGGCGATCGGTTGTGTTAGAGTATGTTTACAAATCAATGTTTTTTTATGAGGTACAAGCACCAATGCATATATACACGTACCACATTGGTGTTGTACACTTTAAGTCAGGCACCGAGGAAGTAAAATATTTAAGCATTGAGGCGTTTGTCTTATAAGCATTGGGGATTTAACAGTAAAATGCATCGGGAGAGTAAAAAATAATTAAGACCGGATATTTCTTCTTATAACGCACCGGTGCATTATTAATAAGAAGGCAACGATGTTGTATAAAATAATATGCACCAGTGCGTTACCTGGAGAAAACCCCCCAATGCATTAAAAATATAAAGCACCGGTTCTTTTAAGTAACAAACAAGGGCCTATGCTTATTAATAATCCTAAATCACCGATGCTTATTAATAAAAAAAAATCACCCATTCTTTGTATACGCTAAATGCACCAAAGGCCAATTTTTTAGTGTAATTTTGTAATATTCCAGATATAAAAGTATGCAGAACAGAAATAAAATGCTAGAAATGGCAGATGAGAAAAAATATAACCATAACAACACCACAATAATACCAAAATGATACCAGCATAACACCAGATAGAGCACTTAGATTACTGAGATCAATGTTCACTTGCCTCTTCGAGGGGGCAGCCTCCAACAGAGAAGATCTCTATTACAATAATATCCAAGACAAAAGTTATCATACCCTTGAGTCCTATTTATACTAAATATGTCTATCAAAAGAACCATCTAGAGGAAGATCCTTCTAGAAACGAAAGATTCTATTAGGTCTTCTTACATTCGACTTATTCTTTCTTATTTCTAGGCCTTATTAATATTGACCTTTATTACATTGCAATATATTATTCTACCTACGTGAGGGGTTAGGTCCCTAACATGTCCTCCCCCTTAAAAACAACCTGTCCTCAAGGCTTGAGATGTGGAAATTGTTGTAGAATAACAACTGGTTCCCAAGTGGCATCTGTTGGAGTTGTATCTTTCCACTGGCTAACACTTCCTTGATGGTTCGCTGATGCAGGTGAAACTCACGCTGGTCCAAAAATTCTTGTGGTTGTAGCCAAATGGAGCCTTCTTCGTCCAACTCGGGAAGGTTGGTTTGAGTTTGGCAGTTAGTTCCAATCATCTTCTTTAAGTAGGAGACATAAAAAATAGGATGTAGCTTAGAATGACTAGGAAAAGCTAACTGATAGGCCACCTATCCCACACGCTTGAGAACGGTATAAGGACCATAAAATTTGGGTGCCAGTTTCTGATAATGGTCACCCTTGAGGGATTTTTTCTTGTAAGGTTGCACTCAAAGAAACATCTGATCCCCTTCTGCAAATTGACATTTAGAGTGACCTTAATATTCTTGTTGCTTCATGCGATTCTGGGCCATGACCAAATTCTCTTTGAGGGTACAGATAATAGGCTCTCGAATTGTAAGGATTAGGTCAATCGCCTCGACCTTTGAGACACCTGGTAAATATGAGAGAACTGAAGATGGATTTTGTCCATATACTGCTTCAAAAGAAGTCATGTAGGTAGCTGTATGGTATGAAGTGTTGTACCACCATTCAACTAGTGGTAACCATTGACGCCACTGATTTTTCTTTTCTAATGAAAAACGACTCAAATATGTTTCCAAACACTTGTTGAAACCTTCAGTTTGACCATCAGTTTGGGGATGATAAGATGTGATGAGATGAAATTGGATGCCTTGTAGCTTGAATCGTTCTTGCCAAAAATTGTTAGTGAAAGTTGGATCGTGATTAGAAATAATAGAATGTAGCATGCCATGAAGCTTGAGGATTCGATCCATGAAATGTTGAGCCATAGTGGGTGCTGTAAATAGGTGTTGAAGAGAAAAGAAATGAGCATACTTGGAAAGGCGATCAACTACCACCATGATGACTGATTTATTGTTTGATTTAGATAAGCCTATAATAAAATCCATAGAGATATCTCACCAAATAGTAGGTGGAATTGGAAGTGGTTGTAGTGTGCCAGGATATTTGACTGTTTCTCCCTTTTTACATTGACACACATCACATTCAACCATAAAATTACGAATGCCCTGTTTCATAGCATCCCCCCAAAAATAACGTTTGACCCTGTCATAGGTTTTGGTAAACTCGGAGTGCCCAACTGTGGGTGTAGGATGAAGCTCAGAAAGTACCGTGGATTTAAGTTTTGACTTTCTACTTAAATACAAACAACCTTTGTATCGAAGCTCATCATGGAGCCAAGAGTACCCTAGGGAAATTGGAGAATTGGACTACAATTGTTGTATCAGATGCAAACTTTTGGGATTGTGTATTCATTCTTAGCGAAAGACTTAGAGACAATCTGGTACAATGAAGGAGAGAGAAAAAAGGGATCCTTCATCTTCATATTTTTGGGAAAGTGGATTCACAGCCACATTGTCTTTGCATTTCTTGTAAATGATATCACAATCATATCTAAAGAGATTAATCACCCATTTTTGTTTCTCTGGGGAGAAAATGAGTTGTTACAAAAAATACTTGAGGCTTTGATGATCTATCTTAATTTGGAAGTGTTTTCCCAATAGATAAATCACCAAAGATCAACGACATGCATAATAGCTACATTTCCTTTTCATAGATTGATTTTCCCAAATTTCGTTCAGAAAATTGTTTGCTGGTAAAGGCCAAAGGCCGACCCTCTTACATAAGGACAATGCCAATTCCTTTCCCTGAAGCATCACATTCTAGGACAAAGGTATTTGTGAAATCAGGAAGGGCTAGGACTGGAGTGGTGCACATGGCCATCTTCAAAGTTTGAAAATCCTAAGAAACTACTGGAGTCCAAGTGAAAGAATTATTTTTAAGGAGTGCATTGAGAGCTGCCACAATCTTTCCATAAATCTTAACAAACTTGCGATAATAACCTATTAAGACCAGAAATACACACAAGCTTTTGAGATTCTTTGGGTGAGGCTAGTGTTGCATATCTTCAAACTTTTTAGGATCCACCCTGACGCCGTCCTTTCCAACAAGATGACCCAAGTACTCGACTTCTAAGGTGCCAAAAGAACATTTAGATTGTTTCAGGAAAAGTTGGTGCTGAGAGAGTAGATGGAGAACTCAATCCACATGAGCAATATGGTTTGTCTAGGTTTTGATATATATGAGGATATCAATAAAGAAAACTAAGACAAAATGACAGATAAAAGGATGGAAGACATGATTCATGAGGCTTTGGAAAGTGGAGGGATGATTACACAAGCCAAAGGGAATGACCATAAACGCATAGTGGCCCTCACGAGTTATAAAGGAAGTCTTAGGAATGTCTTCCTCTTTCATAAGGATCTGGTGGTAGCCAGAATGAAGATCAAGTTTAGTAAAGAACTGGGCACCACTTAATTCATCCAAGAGGTCATCAATGACAGGAATGGGAAATGTTTCTTTAATGGTGAGTTTGTTGAGGGTGCAGAAGTCAGAACACATGTGCCAAGAACCTTCTTTATTAATGACCATGGCCATAGGAGAAGAGTAGGGGCTCATATTAGGGTGGATAACACCCGCATCAAGCAGTTCATGAACCATTTTCTCAATTTCATTTTTTTGGGAAAATGTGTGACGATAGGGACGAATATTGGGAGGAAGGATTCCTGGGACAAGGGTAATGGAATGATTATGAATACCACAGTAAGGAGGGAGTCCCTAGGGACTGGAAAAAACAACTTGATGTTTAGAGAGGATGGATTGGAGGTCCTGCGGCACAGAGTGTGTCTCCGTTTCTTGTATGGCATGGAGTTGGGAAATAACACCTGAATGACCTTTTTTGAGTAGTTTTGGCATGCGATGGGAACCAAGGATCTTAGGGGAACTGACCCTGATTCCTTGGAACTTATACCGTTGACCCTCCTGGTTGAATTTCATGGTTAATTCCTTAAAATCCATGAGAATGGGACCCAAAGTCCTTATCCAGTCTGCACCCAACACAATTTCACAACCCCCCATGTTGATAGAAAACATACGATATTTCAGGTGATAGTCACCAATTTAGAGACACACATTTTCACAATGCCCTCCACATTTCATGGACCCACCATTGGAAATCATGATTTGGAAATTATTGATTGCACAAATATAGAAATTAGTTTCTTGGGAAATGCGGTGATGAACAAAATTATGGGTGCTTCCACTATCAACAAGAATGATGAGCTTCCTGTGCTTGATGTAGCCAATTAGTTTGAGGATTTGGGGAGCAAAGAATCCCGTGAGAGCATTTAGGGAAATGACTGGTTCGAATTCGGGAGGGTCTGAGGGAGGGGTTATGTCAGTGGGTTCATGTGACACAAACAGAAGGGGAGCTTCAACTTCCTCTTCTGAAACATCCTCTGAGATGGCCATAAAAATATTTTGTTCCTTACACATGTGTCCTGGAAAATATTTTTCATCACAATTATAACAAAGGCATTTGAGTTGGCATTCAACCATTTCGGTCCTGGTCACTTTTTGGATATTTAGTGGAGTAGAAGGAGGAGTCAGACTTACTGGTTTAGTGTGAGGAATAAAGGAGGGTTTCTAGTTTTGAGAAGAGACAACCTGTTAGGATTCCTTAGATATTTTAGTAGCCTCCACCCAAATCTGCGATTGACCCATGAGGACATGGGCACGAATCTCATCCTTGAGGTCACTGATAAAAAATTATCGAAAAAAGCATCAAAATGACCTATGTACGAAAAACTAGTCGCTAAAAACCAGTTATAAAGTCTTGCACTGTGCCAGATTGTTTCAACTTTGTCAGACAACCTAAATGGTTGGTGTCAGTGTCAAAGCATTCATAAAGCTCTGCCACAAAGTGTGTCCAAGAAACATACCCTTGACAGGAAGTTTTTCTCCATTGCCACCATTTCCAACGTTCTTTATCTAGATGGTGAACACCATACTGGAGTTTGGCCAAGTCATCTGTAATGTCGTATAAAGAGAAATAATGTTTCATTTGAGTTACCCAACCAGTGGGATCCGAGCCATCAAATTTGGTCATATCCACATGCGGAAGGCGTAGGTCACGCTGAGAGGAAGTTTCATCTTTGGTATGCAAAGGTGGGTCAGATAAAGGGGGATCTGCAGGCATATGCAACTTGGTGTAGATAATCGAAGCGAAAAATTCAAGCTGGGTAGTAATGTCTTGTTTGAGGTCTTCTTTGAGTTCCTCTATTGAGGTGACGATGGAGTAATGCATGTTTTTATTGATGGTGGAAATATTGGCACTGAACTATCTCACTTCTTGTTGGGTCTCTGTGAAATTAGATTGCAAGGTATTGAAACGATCTTCCAAGTCTTGGCTACACACATGGGCCATGATGATGAGGGAACTGAAAAGGGGCGGGTGGGGTAAAAATTTTTGCTGAAAAATGATAGGTATGAATATGATAAAGG
>SNQJ01S0061307.1:42388-52741 GCA_010110895.2 Picea sitchensis | reverse complement strand
CTCATCACTTCACTTTATTATTTACCTTTTAAAATCTCTTAAACCACTTTGACTACTTTGACCTTTTGGGGCTTCTAGATGACATATGAGGGTCCTCCAACTTCATAAGGCCATAACTCTCAAACCGTGAGGCGTTATGTGACATTCCACATACCACCAGAAATGGAATGACATGTACTATCCATATAGAATAGTATTACCTGAAAATATATCAAAACTCATACCATTATCCAACAAACAAACTTGGGTCCATTACCCAAACCTGGGTTCTCCAACTTCTCATGGCCATAACTCTCTAACCGTGAGGATTTAGGTGACGTTCCACATACCAACGGAAATGGAATGACAAGAACTATCCATCTAAGATATTTTCACCAACAAATTCACTACCATTCATCTCATTATTCCACAAATAAGCATGGTTTTTCTAACCATACTTCTAAGATAACTCAATCCGCAAAGCATCTTCCCATGAGGGATTTCACCATAAGGGGACCACTTTGGAGTTAATCCATTTCTACTTATTATCAACCATGACAATACAATAATAAGTCATCTTTACATAAAACAATCTTGGGTCGATTACCCAACCTTTGTGTTACATGCCTTTCTTCAAGGGTTGACATCAATGACAACCAACCTTAATCAACAATCTCCCCCTTTGGAATTGATGGAAACACTCTGATGCAATATTGAAATTATATCACTCATGCTCCCCCTGGAACCATGCCTCTATCCTCTGCATATGATTAATCTCTCCCCCTTTATCATCAATGGAAAAGGTATCTTTCCATACGGGGTTGCTCCACCAGACTGAAATGTCCTCTTATGGTGCTTCCTAGTGTAAATCTAAGACATATAAGATAAGCATTCAAAAATCATTCATTTTGGAGTAGAAATAACTCCAAGTCTCTGGAAAATATTTTCAAAGGATTCTCGTGGAAGTGGTTTTGTGAAGATGTATGCCACTTGTTCTTTTGTGCCCATATACTCAACTCTAATGTTCTTTTCTGCAACCTTCTCCCATAGAAAGTGATACTTTATTGGAATGTGCTTCGTCTTGGAGTGCATCACTGGGTTCTTCGAGATAATGATGGCTCATGTATTATCAAAATAGAATAGAATGGGCTCATCATACTCAACCTATATATCTGTCAGAGTTTGATTCATCCAAAGATCCTGTGTAAGGCATGATGTTGTTGCAATATACGCTACCTCCGCCATAGATAAAGATATTGATGATTGTTTCTTGCTTATCCATGATACTAAACAATCACCCAAGTAGAACGCTTCTCGACTCATGCTTCATTGATCATCAATACAACCTTCCCAATCTGCATCTGTGTAGGCAATACATGATAGATCCTTTGCTTTTGGATACCATAATACAAAATCTTATGTTCCTTTGAGATATCTGAAGATCCTCTTCACTACTAACACATATGACTCCTTTGGTGCTGCTTGAAATCATGCCACTTGTCCAACTGCCTGCATTACATTTGGTCTAGATGTTGTCACATATAGTAGGTTGCCAATCATTGACCTATATTGCCTCTGATCTATAGACTTCGAATCATCATCTTTGCTCAACTTGCAACTGGTTTGCATGGGAGTGATAACTGGTTTGCAATCTTCCATTCTGAACCTCTTTAGCATTTCTATGATATACTTGGTTTTAGAAATAAATATTTCTTGGTTCCTTTGACATATCTGAAGTCCCAAAAAGAAGGATATTTCTCCAAGTAACGACATTTCAAATTCATTCTACATATCTTTTGCAAATTGCTTTCTTAACCTATCATCATCACTTCCAAAAATAATATCATCAACATAAACTTCAATTAATAAAATATTACCTTCACTTACCTTGATATAGAGGTTGCTATCTGCACTTCTTTTTCTAAACCCTGCCTAATGCAGATACTTATCCAGTTTAGAGTACCATGCTCTAGGAGTCTGTTTTAGACCATATAAGGCCTTCTTTAATTTACACACATAATTTGTGTTCTGTTACAACTGAAATCCTTTTGGTTGTTCAATGTATACTTATTCTTCAAGTTCCCCATTCATAAAAGTTGATTTTACGTCCATCTGATATACTTTAACATTTTTGGAGCATGCATAGGCTAAAAGAAACCAGATTGTTTCCATTCTTGCAACTGAACCAAATGTATCTTCAAATTCGACTCCTTCATTCTGTGCATATCCTTTACATACCAATCTAGCTTTGTTCCTTGTAACTTGTCCATCTTCATTTAATTTACTCCTGAAAACCCATTTTGTGATGATCACATTCTTATTCTTTGGTCTTGGAACTAGTTCCCAAGTGTCATTTTCTCTATTTGATCCAATCATTCATTCATGGACTTATTCCAAAATTCATCCTTGTTGGCTTCTTCAAAACAGTTTGGTTCAATTGTAGATAAGAGTGCTAGGTGTGTTTGCTCTGGTGAACGGATTTTTCTTCTAGTCTGAACTCCTGCATCTTTGTTTCCAATAATATGATCTAAAAGATGATTCTTTTGTACTTGTTTGCTAGGTGTATTTGGAGATACTTGTTGAACTTGCTCTTTTGTTTTTGTCGGATTCTCTTCATCTTCTTCTTCTTCTTCATCTTTTGCTTCATCTTCTTCTTCTTCTTCTTTGAAAAGTTGTTCCATTGATTTGTTTTCTTCTTCCTTTGATTCTAGTCTTCCTGTTTCATTAATTGTTGCGTTGATGATTTCCACAACTTTGTTCAATCTTAGATTGTAACACTTGTATTCTTTCCTTGTACTTGAGTAACCAACAAATACTCCTGTGTCCACATGAGAGTCAAACTTTCCCATTCTTCCATCTTCTCTTTTGATGTAGCATTTGCTTCCAAAAAATCTGAAGTGCTTCACATTTTCTCGTCTTCCTTTCCATAGCTCGTAGGGAGTTTTATCAGTGTTGTTTCTGAGCATTACTCCGTTTTGAATGTGAACTGTTGTATGCACTTCCTGTGTCGAAAATATATCTATCAATTTGGATTCCATTATCATTGTTCGAGCCATTTCCTATACTGTATTGTTCTTTCTTTCAACAATTTCATTCTGTTGAGGTGCCCTAGCAACGAAGAATTGCCTTTTTATTCCATGACTATTGTAGTAGTCTATAAATTCCTTTGAAGTGAACTCTCCTCCATTACCATATCTCAAGCATTTGATTCTTGAATCCATCTCATTTTCAACCATTTCCTTGTAGATCTTGAAGTTTTCAAAAGCTTATGACTTGTTCTTGAGAAAGCAAACTGCAGTCATTCTTGTATAATAATCAACTAATAACATAAAGTATCTTTCACCTTTTAATCCCTTTGTTGTAGTTGGCCCAACTAAATCAGCATGCACAATTTCCAGTGGTCTAGTTGTTGAATATTCTTTTGATTTGAACCTGGTCTTTGTTTGCTTTCCTTGTTGACAATGCTTGCATAAAGTGTTGGTTGGTTTCGTGAGCTGGGGAATTTATCTGACTTCTTCTCTTTTGTTTACTTTGACAAGGTTATCAAAATGCATGTGACCCATTCTTCTGTTCCATAGCCAAATTTCATCTTCCTTTCTTAGACAACACTTTTCATTTCCAATTTCACTTAACACATATATGTTGTTTGAAGTTCTTGCAGCTATACCGACCAATTTTCCTGAACCTTCTCTTCTTATCTCACACTTTTGTGAATAAAAATTAACTTTATGACCTTGGTCACACATTTGACTCACACTTAGAAGATTATGTTTCATATCTTCTACCAGTAGAACATTTTGTTCCTTTTTATTCTTGTTCCCAATTCGGACTGTGCCTTCTCCAATGATTTTAGCTGAATTTTCATTTCCGAAGGAGACTGATCCATTTATTTCCTATCATGTGTTTTGAACACCCATTGTCAACATACTAGCTGTGTTTCTTCTGCTTAGCTTGTAGATCACATGTGCATTCTTCATTGCTTTAATGATCTTTCTTTCTTATCCATGTCATTTTCTGATATTTTTGTCTGTGACTATTTCTATTATGTTGAGGTTCTTTAGGAGGGACTATCATTCTGCAATTCTTGGCCACGTGTCCAAAATTGTTACGTTTGTAACATTCCACTTCAGTGCTCAAAGATTCAAACCTATTGTAACTTCTTCTTTGTGTTTTGTTATCACTCTGTAATTTGCCCAAGGCTGTGGAGGAAGTCACAGAGGCAACATCAAAACCACTTCGAGTCTCGGATCTAGGCCTCCAAGACTCAGAAAGGGATCTCTCTGTTTGATATAGATTTGTTTGAAAATGGATATTAGGCTAGTTATGCAGAACATGATTTGTTTTAAAGTTTTTGGTTGAGACAACAAAGGGTCATTGGGAAAAATGGATTCAAAGATAAAAGACAATTAAATGAATAAATAACAGTGACATATGTATCCAGGAAAGACAGTCATATCAATGGATTCTTATCATTTGTGAGTTGGAGAGAGGAAAAGATCAGGGGTCATTCCAAATGTAGAGCAGAGCTTATCTGAATTCTACATTCAATCTTCAGAAGAAAACATAAACATTGTCTTTAAGATAGATCAGGGTATCCATGACAAATCCTGAGCATACTCTTATTATAAGCAATGAGAACAGAAAAACAATATGAAAAACAAAGGAATAACAATTTACACTAGAAAAAACTTCACCATAAAAAATGACACAGGAATCTGGAAAAATAGTGCCTCTTCATACATTCATAAAGGTCATTTACAGGATCGAAAACATTTTACAGTGGATAGGAATATCTCCATGTCGTCTCACTTCCAGTCTAACCTCATTCACCTTGAAAGGATAGGCTTTATATCCTTTATATCAAAAACAAAGATCCTATTAAACAGGAATTGAAATACTAAAAATAGTACCATATCATTTCCATAAAAATAGGATCGGATCCTATCTTAAGGGGGAAAAACCCTATCAAAAATGTCACTTTCGAATTCCTTCTTTGAAAACTGGCCAATCTTGGCCAAAAATAGAAAATATCCCTAAAAATATTGAACTATCCGCCATGAAAAACTTGTTAAATTTCCGCGAAAAAGGGGTCTACTCAGACATTTGTTTCTCTTTAATTATGACATCTGAGCCAAAACCGAAGGAATTTATTGTATATGGGCATGTGATGGACAAAAACCTCCTTCGGTTTTTCCAAATTCACCTCCATCGCACTGAAACACCTCCCGCAAAATCAGGACTGCAACAGGAAAATGAAAAACTGAAAAAATGGGCCTTGAAGATAGCTTTGATTCTCCCTGCTCATGGCACCCGTGAAAACACTGAGAGAGGTTTTTTTTTTCATCCCGTTATGGAGAAAAAACTCTCTCAGGTTTTCCAAATTCGTTTTTGTTTACCCGAAATGTGCTTCGGAATAAAATTGTTTGAAAATGTTGCGAAAGCGGTTCTTTCGGTGAAGGGTGGTATTCCGGACCCCCCTGAGGTGGTAAGTGGTTTTAAGGGGGGTGAGTCCTCTAGATTGTGGAGCCACCACGTGTTTGAGGGGTGGTTTTATAAACTAATTTATTTCGGAAACCCCCCCCAGCATTAAGTTTCGGATGGCAAGGGGGTTTCCGGAATTATTTATATCTGTTGATTTGTTTTTATTTGTGATGTGTGCATGAAGTGAAGTTATGGGTGGGGTGGGTAGAAACTTAGGATTTACTTTGATTTTTGTTTGTTTTATTACGTTTTGATTTATTGTTTTATATATGTTTTTGTTTTATCTTAAGTTTTGTTTATTGTTTTATATTGTTTTGTATTTTTTTGTTTTTAATGTTTATGTTTTATAATATGTTTTTTATTTAATTTTATTTAATTTTTCAAGTTTGGTTTATTTTAATGTTTTGTATTTTGTTTATTAATGTTTGATTTTATTTATTTATGTGTTTGTTTTAATATTTGTTTTATTACTTAGGATAATTGGTATTATATTTTTAATTGTTTTTCTTTTAATTGTTTTTAATGTGTGATTTATAAAGCACTAATCTAAGTATTAAAAACTAACTTAATAATTAATCATTAATTAATTAATTAATAATTAACCATTAATAAAACTAACCTAGTTTAAATATACTAAACCAATTGATTTTTATTTTCACCTAAGTTTGTTTATTCGGATGAGTGGCGAGCGAGGCATACTCAATGGGTCGAAAAGACAAGGGAGTAAGGGAGTAGCGGAGGATCAAGGGTGCAGTAGGGTGATGGAGGATCGGGTGAAATGGATGGAGGGGAAAAAAGGGGTCAACAGAGCTAGAAGTCTTCATCACGGGGGAAATTCCAAATCAACAGTCGAAGAATCGAGTTACCTATAATTATAGGACCCCAACATAGGCTCCACCTGGGGATGGAAGCTCTTTCGGGAGGTGTCAAGAACCATTCAGCTTTGAACCACTGAGCTCTTTCGAGTTGATCCCAAAATCTTTCTGCAACCTGTACCTGTTTTGATCTTTCCACAGAAACCAAACCAAAATGAACATTGTTGAAAAAGATATGCTTAGAATGTTGAGCTTATTCACATTCTCCTACCTACCCTATACTGCTAAAAATCATGCTAAATCAAATAATACAAAAATGCTAATGAAGCCAATCAAGTAGTTGCTGAGACCAGAGGAATGTTTGATTGCTCGTTATCACAGTAAAAAGGGCAGCTTGACCTTTTTCCCATAGACTCAAAATTGCAAAGTATAAAGGCCACTGCTGAAAACATGATTGGTATTTACCACAAAGACCTCGATAATATTGAAGAACAAAAGTAATGCCAAATATAGATTGAGGCTTTGCAGTGAATTTTTTTTCCATATAGCTGGTAGCTATAGGATCAATGTAGAAATGACATGTTCCTTGATTTTTGGATTCATCCAAGTGAGCAACATGCTCTGGCACTGTATCTATGTTATTTGCATCCTCATGTGTTTCCTGACATGGCTGCAACTTTTCTGATGGGTTTTGAAATGATGCTTCTGCTGAACATACCCCTGTAGCTGACTGTCTGATCATATCCATATCATAACTATTTCCGAAATCATTGGGGATAAATGAAAACTGACTTTGAAAACACACATTATCCATAATATCAGCTATAGGGTCATAAAATGTTTTAGATAATGGTGGAATTGACTCTATTGGTGATTCATGGCTTACACTATGACTTTCAACTAGAATCTGACCAAGAGTTCCCCTCAAAATTTGAAATGAATTAAAGAACAGAGGCAATGAATCAAGATGAGTCAACTCATCACCTGCTTCGGGCTTTAAGCTTTCATCTGGAATTTAAAAATCAAAGTAGATCAAGGGCTGAAATTTAGGGTTTAGAACAACCTCCACATTAGCAATAACATCTTCACCTAGTTGATCAGAACATTCTCCCTCTCTACTATTGACAACGTGCTTACAATTTCCTCTCAAAAATTGAAAAGAAGAGAAACATAAGGGCAAAGATTTTTCCTTTACTTTGAACTTTTCTGCATCTTCCTCATCTATGTCATGATTGTTGTGCAAAGGTTGAATGTCATATCTAAGTTGTAACTGATCTTCCTCCTGCCAATGATGTTTTGTTGGTTGCTTTGAACAGTCAACGTCTATTTCAACCTCATGATCATCATCATACTGATCACACTTGAGTACATTATGCCAGTAAGAAAATTCATCAAACTTGCACATCATATCATTTGATGGCTCTTCAACAAGATGAGTTGGAACTTCATCTTTGCCTGTATTGTGAATTCAATACATGAAAGAATCATAATCCAAAACATGGCACCAAGGGTGAGCTGCAAAATGTTTGGGAACTGTGACCTTTTCTTTCTCTGAAATCAATGGAACATGATGTCTTTGGACAACAAGCTCATCTTTCCTACTAATATTCTACATCACCTCTTCCATGGCACTGGCCAAAATGTCCAGTTTAGCTTCTGATAACTTCAGCTACTCCTTTTCTTTGTTCTTTACCTTTGACCTTTTGATCAACAAGTTGGCCTCCACATCAACTGCAATGTTCTGCGTTTCTTCGAGAGTTGAAGTGTTCCTTTCTCTTAATTGGAATGACATCTCGAGATTGAAGGCATCTAGGAAATGAAAATGAGATGATCCTAGGGTTGGTCTTATATCAGCAGGCATTGCATGATATATATTATTGAACCTTGTTGAAAACTGAGGTACTGTCTCCCATGGCTTCCTTTTCAAATGGTCATATTCTTCTAGGATGAGAAAGACATTTCTCATGATCACCCATCGATCTAGGAAAACTTGCACAAACTGATGGAAATTGTTAATGCTTGCATCTGGGATATTTTTAAATCAATTTTTAACTTTTCCTTGCAAAGACAAGGCAAACATCCTGATATAGACCTCGTCATCTTCAACCTCATAAAGGTAAAGGAAATATTCAAGACTTTGGATATGCTTTTTAGCAGTGATATTCACATTTTCTCCATCAAACCTGGGCAGATTATTGATGTAATTGACAAGGAGGTCATGGAGAATAGTAGGCAAATCTATAGGTTTGTATCTGTCAGGGATTTTCTCAGGTATAGGAGTTAAAGCAAGGAGCTTATAATAGGATGGAATTTTGACCTGTGAATATGGACTTTTCACATATGTATCAGAGATCTTTACATCTGTAGGAAATAAAGAAGGAGGCCTATGTCTATCAAGGCTTCCTATAGGTGTAGGAGTGGGTACCAGAGCTATGGTAATGGGATCAATCTTTTTAGGTTCTTCAGGTTGAAAATGATTATCCTGAACTTCAACAATATACTCTAGACCAGGATCATTATAAGAGAGAAAGTAATTGCACATGAAACGAATAATATCATGAATACAATTTGAGCTTGAGTACCTGGTCTTTCTAGGTTGCTTGGTCATGCTTCAGGCTCTTCCTCTAGTGGATCCTTTGAGTTGGCACTGTCTAGAGCTGATTGGAGTCGCCAGGTGAAATATTTCATCTTTCTTGTGACTGGTCACTGTCCACCATCAGTGATCAAATCTGGAGCTTGAAGTGTACTACTGGGGAAAGTCTCCCCAGTATGGCTTCCATTCTGTTATCACTTTGTAATTTGCCCAAGGTTGTGGAGGCAGTCACAGAGGCAACATCAAAACTGCTTCGAGTCTCAGATCTATCCCTCCAAGACTCAGAGAGGGATCTCTCTATTTGATATAGATTTGTTTGAAAATGAATATTAGGCTAGTTATGCAGAACATGATTTGTTTTAAAGTTTCTAGTTGAGACAACAAAGGGTCATTGGGAAAAATGGATTCAAATATAAAATGAGATAAAATGAATAAATAATAGTGACATATGTATCCAGGAAAGACAATCATATCAGTGGATTCTTATAATTTGTGAAGTGGAGAGAGGAAAAGATCAAGGGTCATTCCAAATGTAGAGCAGAGCTTATCTGAATTATGCATTCAATCTTCAGAAGAAAACATAAAAATTGTATTTAAGACAGATCAAGGTGTCCATGAAAAATCCTGAGCATACTCTTCTTATAAGAAATGATAACAGAAAAACAATATGAAAAAAAAAGGAATAACAATTTACACGAGAGAAAACTTCACCACAAAAAATGACACAGGAATCTGGAAAGATAGTGCCTCTGCATTCATTCATAAAGGTCATTTGTAGGTTTGAAAACATTTTACAGTTGAAAGGAATATCTCCATGCTGTCTCCCTACCATTCTAACCTCATTCACCTTGAAAGCATAGGCTTTATAGCCTTTACATCAAAAACAAAGATCCTATTAAACAGGAACTGAAATACTAAAAATAGTACAATATCAAATAGTTTCCACAAAAATAGGATCGGATCCTATATTACGGGGCCAAAATCATATCAGCAATGTCACTTTTGAATTCCTTCTTTGATAGCTAGGCAATCTTTGCCAAAAATAGAAACAATCCCTAAAAATATTGAATTGTCTGCCATGAAAAACTTGCCGAATTTCCTCGAAAAAGGGCTCTACTCATACATTGGTTTCTCTTTAATTATGACACCAGGGAAAACACTGAAGGAGTTTATTGTATATGGGATTTTTTTTTGACAAAACCCTCCAATTTCTCCAAATTTTCCGCCATCTCACCGAAACACCTCCCACAAAATCAGGACTGCAACAGGAAAATGAAAAACTAAAAAAATGGGCCTTGAAGCTAGCTTCAATTCTCCCTGCTCATGGCACCTGTGAAAAAACGGAGATAATTTTTTGTTCTTCATCCCGTTATGGAGAAAAACTCTCTCGGTTTTTCCAAATTCACTTTTGTTTTCCCGGAATGCGCTTCGGAAGAAAACTGGTTGAAAATGCTGTAAAAGCAATTTTTTCAGGGAAGGGTGGTA
>SNQJ01S0061307.1:28343-41758 GCA_010110895.2 Picea sitchensis | reverse complement strand
ATTTGTTTTATTACTTAGGATAATTGGTATTATATTTTTAATTGTTTTAAATGTGTGATTTATAAAGCACTAACCTAAGTATTAACAACTAACTTAATAATTAATCATTAATTAATTAATTAATAATTAATCATTAAAAAAGACTAACCTAGTTTAACTATACTAAACCAATTGATTTTTCTTTTAACCTAAGTTTGTTTATTCGGATGAGTGGCAGGTGAGGCATACTCAATGGGTCGAAAAGACAAGGGAGTGAGGGTGCAGCAGAGGATGAAGGGTGAAACAGGGTGATGGGGGATCGGGCAAAATGGATGGAGGGGAAAAAATGAATCAACTGAGCCAGAATTCATCATCACGAGGGAAATGCCAAATCAACAATTGAAGAATCGAGTTACCTATAATTATAGGACCCCAACATGTTTCACTAGGTATTCTTGAGTAACACCTTTGTGTATGAATCTCAAAGTCTTTATTGTTCCTATTGTTAGCTCTGTAATTCATAGCTTTATGTCCAAAACTATTACATGAATAACATAAACCAAAAAATATAGTTTGATACCTGGGAGTTGAATATCTTCTGAAAGAAGGTGCTCTTATGAATCCTTCTTCTTATTGAGGCCTATCTGTCTGTTGTTGATTCTGAAATTTGAATCTTCTCGATGGAGGAGTGTCCTTGTAATCTTTCTTGTACATCTTCCTATCCCCTTTGATTGTTTCTGCATAGCTTTTTGGATTTGTTTCTTGCTCTGTTGTTTTGGATCTTGATCCTTTTTCTGTCTGATTGTATTCAAGTCTAGACTTGTCAAGATGAGATTGTTTACTGCTAATAATGTCATCCAGAACTTTTGATCTATTCTGCATATTTTTCTTTTGAATATCCTTTCTTAGTGTGACAATCTCCGCTTCCAAGTTTCCAATAGTCTTTTCCTTTTCTTCTAGTTGTTCTTTGAGTGATTCTTCAATTCTTTTATCTTCTTCTATTTGAATCTTCAATCTTGTGATCATTTTTTCTAGTTCTCGAGTGTCTTTTTTCTTGTCTAGTTCTGCTTGTAGTTTCATGTTTTTCTTCTTTTCTCTTCGGATAACTTCTATGACACACATTAATTCTTCTCGATAGTCAAATTATGCCTCTTCAATTTCGTCTTCGACTTCTTCATATTCTTCTTTGGAGTCTTCTTTGTCAGAATCTTTTACTGCCATGAATAGAACTCTTCCTGTCTCACTGTCATTGATTTCATCTTCATCTGATGATGAGATGTCTTCTTTGATGCATAAGATTTTCTTGAAATCTTTCTTTGTAGTTATTTTGCCTTTATATGTCTATTTGCATTTTGAGTAACCTTCATCATTTATCTTTTTCTTATGAGCACATTTGTTAGCAAAATGACCAATGCCATCATAATTAAAACAAACTAAAGGAAGCTTACCTCTATACCTACCATTGGTTCCCTTGTTCAGTATTTTGACGAAGTTGTCCACTTCTTCATCATCTTCCGAGATGTCGTTGTTGCTGCTATATTCTTCTTGTTCCTTGTTATTTTTCTTTGATATTTTGGATGCTTTGAATGCTTCTTTTACATCTGGATTTTCTTGTTCAATTCTCATTTCATATGTTGTGAATATTCCATGTAGTTCGTCCATGCTTATTGAGTTCAGATCTGATCTTTCTTCTAGTGTTGATATCTTAGGGTTGAATCTCATAGGAAGAGATCTTAGTACCTTTTGAACAATTATAGATTCTTCGATTTCTTCTCCCAATCCCATGATTGTATTCATTATTTCATCAACTCTTAAGAAGTAGGCTACAATATTCTCATCTTTCATCATTTTTAGTTGTTCAAACTAACCTCTGTAAGTTTGAAGTTTTGTTGCTTTGAATTTTATATCTCCTTCATAAATATTTCGAAGCTTGTCCCAAATCTCTTTGGCGGATTTACAATGTGCAACTTTGGTGAATATTGTTTCACTGAGACCATTCAAAAGTGCAATTGTAGATTTGGAATTATTCTGACCAAGTTTCACTTCTTTGTCATTTGTTGGTGGAAGTGTTGGTATTGTGTATCCATCTACAATTGATTGCCGAATTTCAAACCCCTGTGCTTGTATATATGTCTTCATCCTTATGCTCCAAAAAGCATACTTTTGTCCATCAAAGTGTGGTATTCCATTTTTATATGAGTTGGTACTCTCCATGGTCTACCTTTCAGTGGTTAAACTGATTTATGAAGGAACCTACTTTGATACCAATTGTTGGAATACTCAGAGGGGGGGTGAATCAATAGTAGTGTAATTATAATCCTTTTTCTCCAAATAATCCAAGTGTTATACCAATGTAGAATTATTATCCAATAATGAGAAATAAGAAATGAACAATCACACACATACACAATACACCAATGTTTTACATGGAAACCCAAATCAGGAGAAAACCATTGAATTCTTTATCTTATATGTCTTAAAGAATTACATTCATTGGAATCACCAACTTCCTTTGTTTTCCAGTTGCAACTGGAAGGAGGCTCTAACCCCCTAGTTTCTCATCCTACAACCTGAGGGAATCTTAAACTTCTCAATTCTCTGGATACAACCAGAAAGAGGCTACAACCCCCTATGTTCTATGGCTACAACCGGAAGGTGGATACAACCACCTATCCTTGCCCGTCCAACCACCCTGAAGTAGAACTAAAATGATGGAACCACTGTCACACTATCACTGTGAGATATACTGATGTAAACATGTACCATAAACCTAAACCATGCATAAACCATGCATCAACTTGTCCCTCAACCTATAATCAACTTGTTCCATAAACAAGTGCATCAACCATGCACCAACCTGTACCAAACAATCTATAATCAACATGTGCCATACAAAAGTGGAACCAACCATGTACCAAGTATGTACCAATAACATGTCAAGTACTCATAAAATATGACTCATCAATATGTAACAACGCAATCAAATATACACCTCATGTATGTGCCAACTCATCAACTACTTGTCTCAACCATGTACCCAACTTGTACCTGAACCAAAATCCCTCATCAATTTCATCATCCAAATATGATTTGTAACTATGTGATAGACCTGGTGTATATGATCACATACCTGCAAACCTTCCTTAACTTTAACAACAAGAGACTAGAATTTTCATCAAACGTTTCTTCACTCACAAGACTAGTTTTGGATTAGTCAACAACCCTAATTTGAAATAATCATAACTTTGTACCTGTAAGGAATAAAGATCTAAAAATGATACACAATGTTATTCAGTGTGTTTTATGAAATTCCTCCAGGTTTCACTACTTGGAACCTCTCAGAAAATAAGTTATGAAAAAAATGGCACACCTTGTTGAATTCTGGGTTATTCTAGAGAGCAACCTTATAAAGTGTTCCCCGCACGTAATATTTGTTGAATTGATCTGAAAATTTTACACATCATATTATAGACTGTACTCTAACAAAACAATTTGGTCTTACTGAATTTGGATCTGTTATGAAACATTTATGACGGGTTTACCTGAAATACCTGTTTTTTACTAGTTTCAGGACTAGCCACAAACCCTATTTTCCACGGAGTGTAACTCCAAAAATAAAACGAACCACAAGATGAATGTTTTACCACAGATACTTGGATATGTTTCCTCAATGGAATAGAAATTTCATAGTCTGAATCATTCTAGAAAAAAAAGTTATTGCGAAAATCGTGAGATGACCTGAAAAAAACATACCTTATAAAGCATCATCAAAAGAATTTATCCTTCCTTGAATTTCGACCTTCTTTTCTTCACTTTCCTCATAAATTCAACTTAGATATCCTTTGGTTACATTAGACACCTATAGGTATTCAATATTCTCAAGTGTGTCTTAAATTAGAGAGTCTTGCCTCTTATTTATACTCACTAAGTAGCTTCCTTAAAAACATCTTCTAGGTCACTTTGCCCACTTTCCTTATTTTAGGGTTAACCCACTTCTAATTTATCCATTAAATTTATTATTGAATTAATTTATTTTGTATTCACTTTGAATTATAGTACACTCATAGCTTCACTTTATTATTTACCTTTTAAAATCTCTTAAACCACTTTGACTACTTTGACCTTTTGGGGCTTCTAGATGACAGATGAGGGTCGTCCAACTTCGTAAGGCCATAACTCTCAAACTATGAGGAGTTATGTGATGTTATACATACCACCAGAAATGGAATGAAATTTACTATCCATATAGAATAGTATTACCTAAAAATATATCAAAACTCATACCGTTATCCATCAAACAAACTCGGGTCCATTACCCAAACCTGGGTTCTCCAACTTCTCATGGCCATAACTCTCTAATCATGAGGAGTTATGTGATGTTCCACATACCACCGGAAATGGCATGAAAAAAACCATCCATATAGGATAGTTTCATTGACAAATTCACAGGCATTCATCTCATTATTCCACAAATAAGCATGGGTTCTCTAACCATACTTCTAGGATAACTCAGTCCGTAAAGAGTCTTCTCGTGAGGGATTTCACCATAAGGGGACCACTTTGGAGTTCATCCATTTTTACTTATTATCAACCAAGAAAAGACAATAACGAGTCATATTTACATCAAACAATCTTGGGTCCATTACCCAACCTTTGTGCTATGGGGATTTCTTCAAGGGTTGACATCATGAAAACCAACCTTAATCAATAGTATTCATTATTGGAGACATGTGAATTGTGATGTATAAAGTTATTTAGTTATGTGGAGGAGGTTCTCCTATTATTTAAGGATTTATTGTGTAACTTGTATATATTGGAGTTGTGCTCCATTCTCACATTGTTGTACATGGTGTGTACTTATATTCTTCTATGATATCTCAGGCATTTGGAGCATTATATTTGGTATCAGAGCATCAATCATAGGGTTTTTCTACCTCAATCAAGTCATATTGAATTTTTCACTATAACTTTGTTTAGTGGTCACTTTAGAAAGATAAACTTGAAGGATATTTATAATATTTATCAAGGTAATTGTGGTACAAATTTTGGTTTCTGGGTCATTTTACTTTTAGAGATACACCCTATGGAAGATAACGTTTTTTACTAGTCCTATAACTAGTCTCAAATAGGTGTTCTGAGTAAAATAATCCTAACTTTTTCATAGAGCATCCAAATTATATGAGACAAATTTTATTGGAAAGAGGAGATTTTGTAGTGTGTTGGGTGATAATTTCATAATCATTTATCCAATATTGGATGAAGGTCCTTCAGTAAAATTTCTCTCTCTTGAATAAGACAAAATTCATCAAGGTTTGAGAAACTTACCATAATTTTCATTTAACACACCCAATTTTGGTCAAACCTATGAAATTGTAGAGAACTTCATAGTAATACATGTGAAATTTCATACTCATAGGGGCTGAAATTTCAAAAATACATTAAAAGCAAGGTTGACCAAGAGGATAGACTCCAAATTAGGGTTTCAAAGGTATGTTTACTTAAAACTATCATAACGTTTGAGTGGGATGTTAGATTGAGATGATTCAAAAAAAAATGGAAACAAGAAACATAGATTGGATCAAGGATTATAATGATTTGATATCATTATCCTTAATATACTGAGGTACTGAGTTGAGGGTTAGGGTTATACCTCACTTAAGAATCAATGGAAATGCCTAAATTTAGAAGAGATGATGATAAATATGAAATCAATATCATGGAATGGTTAAGGATGGTAAAAGAACATTGTAAGGATCCTTTTCAGATAAACCTTAATTTTTATTGTTAAGCTTATAAGTGGTGGAGAATCCTTGATGAAGATACTAGACTCTACTCCACATGGGAAGAATTTGAAAAACCCTTCTTGGATAAATGGAGTAGGGATACAAATATAAAGGAGTTGTATAGAATTAAAGATGAATTAAAGTAAGAAAATAAAGAGATAAAGAAGAAGGGTGACAATTTATCTAATATATGATCCCTTGATGAATAACTCATTAAGGAGGTAAAGAACTTAAAGAAAAAAAAAATTAGCAAATCAAATTGGGAAAAGGATAATTCAAGGGAATATTTGAAAAAGAAAGATGAAGAGATATGTAGATTATTAAACCATAATAAAAAACTATTGGATTCTGTTAAAATATTGAAATAAGATAAGAAGAATTATAAAAATCAATAAGAAACAAGGATCTTCGATGAATAATCCACCAAAATACTGGAAGAGGAAATTTGCAAGAATGTTGAGGAATCCTTTAATACTAATGAGGAAAAAATAGAAATGCAAACCAGAATTGAAGAAGGACCCCAAAATTCGATAGATGGGGTAACATTGCAACTTCAAAGGGAGAAAGATTACAAGATTCAAAAAGGTCAACAGAAGATACTTGAAGTAGTTAAAATTCATATAGAGGATGTACAAGACAAATATGATTGTGTTATATCCAAGGATAGAGTAATAAAGGAAAACAAAAAGAGGATAGAGGATTCCATTGTCTTTGAAGAGAAGATACATGAAATGGGTGTGCAAAATGAAGAAAAACTGTCAAATGTCAAACCATATCGACACCCTCCTTATCATGAAATATTTCAAGGAAGACAAGAAGATCAATATCGACATTATCGAGGAAGAAGATGGAATAATCATCAATATTCATGTAATATCGTATCAAAAAACCAGTATTAAACAATATATTATCATAGACCAACATCTATTATAAATTGGAGAAGCTTCAACAATGATAAATGGAATCAAGGGAAAGCAAATTATGCAACAACCAGACACCAATGATTACACCGAAAAATAATTGAGTGTGGATGGATGGATCATCATCAATGGAAGGAAGAAATAAGGAACATAAGAAAATAATATTACTTGGTTTCATCACATGTGAATCCTTTAATTACAAAGCTTTTATGACACAACCTTTTGAAGGAGGGTACTAGGTTATGACCCAAAGGGATCATATATAGGGATAAATTTATATGATATGAACCAAAGGGGGGAATATATGGGGCTAAATGTACATGTAATGTGTAAATATATATGTAATAGGGTCGGCCTAATAGTAAAGAGGCCTCATATGCAATTGTGAATAGGTATATATAGAGATCATGTATTCACTATTGGAGACATGTTAATTGTCATGTATAAATGTATTTGGTTATTCGGAGGAGCTTCTTCTATTATTTAAGGAGCTATTGTGTAACTTATCTATCTTGAATATTTTCTCCATGCTCACATTATTGTACATGGTGTGTACTTATATCCTATTGTGATATCTTAAGATTTTGGGTCATTATAGTGCAAGTGTCACAAAGTGTGCACATGTGGTGGTTATTGCACACGTATGTTTTGGAAATAGGGTGCATGTATAGTATTTTCATGGAAAAAGAAAAATGTGGCATATGTGGTTCTTAGGGTGCACCTATTGAGTGTTACATATGCGTGGTGCAATTAGCACAAAGTGTGTTCATGTGGTGGTTATTGCACAATTATATGTTGTCAATAGGGTGCATGTATATTCTTTTGGTGGAATAAGTGCAATGTAATGTACCCCAAAATTAGCTACAATTTTTTTTTATATAGATGGGGAGAGACTATGAGTCTTTTTGTCAATTGCATTATATTTCTAACCAATGTTTTCAACCATTCATTACTCGGCTCAACTCTTTGTTTTTCAACTTAAAAAATTATTTGTACCATTAACCATAAGAAGGGAAAATAATACTCTCACTATAATGACACTCTTTCATATCATTCTTACCTTATTTATGTGGTACAATAAATATTTTTCCATAATATTTTATTCCTAAACTATAAGGAAAACCGTAACAATAACCCTAGTGCATAACCCATATCATTTTATGTTATTCTATAGTTCATAAAGATTGATCCACATTGAAATTTGGTTTCTAAGCTAGGAGAATTAAACAAAATCCATCACAATGGATTGTACTACTTTTATTATATATATACATGCGCATTCTACCCATAATTCCTTAAACATATCCTTAACCAAGATTTGCAATAGACAAAGAGCATATATAGTTCCTCTCTCCAGGTCACGATCATGGAACCTCATGTTAAAGGTAATTGTGCTAGGTCTTAAGATTACTCTGACACATGTGTTACTAGGTCTTAACAACCCTACATACGCTACCCAGCAATGAGAGGTTACGGTGGATATTTATGAATTAAAGGATGAAAAATCAAACCTGTAAGTCAGGGTCTATAAAAAGACATTGTTCTTAAAACACATTAAAGGGATCTCAAGCTCTCAATAAAAACAACTTGCATACCTTGTACTCCAGTTCTGAATCTGCAGGGACCTAGCCAATGTGGGCTCTCCACTTTACTGAATTCACATGGAGTCTGGAAAACATACTCGTTCATTCTTCCCACTACGAGTGATGGGATCGAGGTCCATAATCGCTCAAAGGTTTTTTCTTTGTCACTCTGCTCCGCTGAAATTTATTTCTCAAATGTTATTCTTATAACCAGTTTTACTTTGTAGAACCTCGGAAGGATACCACAAGCTATGGTGGCTACATGCATTGGCATTCTTTGATTTATACAGGTAAACCACTGAGCATTGACACCTTCTTTTCTGAAATAGTTTATGGTATTGTGTTTTTTTTTATTTGTTAGGAATTACACGGTATATCCCATGTTTCTGATTTATTTCAAAGTTCTAAGAAAAAACCATGGAGAGAAATCTCACTGTGTGTAACTCGTTTGTACATCACTATGCATTTTGATTTTTTACATCTTCCTTCTTAAAAGTCAGTACCAATTTCTTTGATAGCGAATCTCACAGGTTTCTCGACAAAATAGTTAACTGGGTTCCCTTATTATTTATGTTATAATGGACCATGACCCTCAACATTTTTTATGTTCCTGTCAATATACAGTATAATTACGATCATTGTAGTTACCCTCTGATAAGGAATTTGTCAGTTATGTGAGGAACACGCAGTTGGGTCTGACTTATTTTAAAATGTATTTGTTGTCTTCTATAATTATTTCATTAGCTTCTTATTTTTGGTTTGCGAGGGGATATGTTTGCTACATATGGAAAACATTGTTATATTACCTTATTTTAAGTTATTATACTGTCTCTGAAAATACTCAAATTGATTCTTGAATTTCCCTAAGTTAGGGAATCTGGTTTACTCTAGGAAGAAAACGTTTACATTTCACTCCTTAAAATGTGATCATAGTCTCTGTGGCTAGTCTCGGTAATTGTTCTCTATAACCATTCTTCGTGATTACTCTCTATAATTTAGTCTCTGGACTCGACTCTTATCTGTAACTATTCTTCGTAATTACTCTCTATAATTTAGTCTTTGTACTAAACTCTTCTTTGTAATTACTCTCTGTAGTTTTTATCTCTGTATTAGACTTGGTAATTGCTTCTCTGTAACTTATTCTTTGTAATTACTCTTTGTAATTTTTATCTATGTACCAGACTTGGTAAATGCTTCTCTGAAACTTATTCTTCGTAATTACTCTATGAAATGTTTATCTCTGTACCAGGCTCAGTAATCGCTTCTATGATATGATGTGGTGTAGATTCCTTTTAAAATTGTAAAGTTTAACTTTGTGATAACCTCTGTATTTTAAGGAACTCATGAAAACACGTGATGGATTCATAAAAAAATAGATCTCTCTTATGGTATCTGGATTTAAAATTATAATTGACTTATGTTTATGAATATGAGTTTGATGATGGGTCCCTTTTCTTGTGAGGGAACCCATCAAAACACTATGAGCCCACTCCTCCTCCCAAGTCGCAGAATTATTACTTTGCAAGGATAAAAGGATGACTGGAATTCAACCAATATCAAGATAAGTACATGCCCTTTTCCCATTTTTTTTTATCTTGTTTATTCAATTAGAATGAGGGTGGAGGGTTAGTAATAATATATGGGTTTCCCTTTGTAGGTTAAGTTTGTGTGTTGCAATTTTTTGAAGGGAAAACGTCATGTTTTGAAAAGGTACTCAAGTTCCATCGCAAAATGATCTCTTTCTGATATCTTTCTGATATTTCCTTCCACAGATCAACAAAATATTTGCACTTTCTTACTATGTTATAGATTATTGATGTAGATTCTTTAAATTATGTTTTGAATTAGCTAGCAGATCTTATTGGGTATGAAAAACCGAGCTGTATTAATACTTTTACTTAGAGAAATATACAATGCCCTGTGTACACCGACGACCTATCAATTTCATAAATAAATTTTTCCATTGACAATCTCTAAGATCCAGTGTATATGATAGCCATTTCTTTAATATATGTTTAAATATTTATGGGACTTTGAATTCATCTATTTTTATACTCAGTTGTGATCGCATAGTTTTCTCCACTCCTCTCGTTTGCAAGATAAAATATAGAAAGAAGTAAAACTATGAAGTTTACCTATTATTATTCTGATACAATCTAATTTCTTTAGGTCACTTTTTTATTTTATAAAGTAGTTAGTTTTCATGTGCAAAAATATCCATATAATGACTATTTAGTTTTATTTCCTACACATTTAGCTATGTAGATCCATTTTGTAGCCTACATACAGATATTGTAACTAATGCAATTAAAATCCTACCAGTAACATTAACAGGTAATTAAACAGTAGGAAATTTAACAACTATATTATGGCCATGAGGCACACCTCTATAGATCATTACATACATATATAATATCAACCATTATAACACTTCAAAAAAATTAAAGTAAATAGTTAAGATACATATCTGAATAATGATGCTGGGAAAACAAATGGAACATCCAAGTTCCACCCAACCGTAGATACAGAAAAACCATGATTATTTGTCATAATCACCCACTAGTCTAACCATGACTCCATAAGGGAAAAATGAGCATCACTCCTTAGCCACTATCTCACTAAACAGTTCATAAAATTGTTTTCCTCATACTAGATGTGTTGTAGTAGCCGTAAAAATACAAAATTTAATTCTAATTTAGCATATATTTCTTTCTCATACAAAAATAATTCAATCACCAACATATGAGCATATGATATTCGACAAAAATTAAAATTTTATCCACAACATAAGAATTAATTAACAGAATAAATAAATTACCTCTCCCTGATGCTAATTCCCCCGTCGATCTGGTTGTTTGTTGCTGAAACTGTGTCAAACACTACCCAAAACCGTGTTTCCACCCTGCCAACTAGGACAACTTCCTAGCTCCAGGATACCATATGGATATCCTAGCCCCCATGCCCAAAACCTCCAGCAAACCGGTGCCCCCTGTACTAATCCTTTGCCCGACTCCCCAACTCAAACTCTCTCCAACAAATTCCCCAAATCCAAGAGAGCTCTCCCCAAAAAAATCCAAGTCGAATGATAATCCCCAAATCCGTAAGCCTCCTCCACTCATATCCTCCTTCACCGCCCTTTCTCCTCATTTATTTCCTTATCCATTCATTCATTGCTTATCCGTTTATTAATTCTCCTTATCCGATTATTAATGCTCCTTATCCCCTCCGTATACGTAACCCTTTAATTTAAACAATATAATTTATTAACCCTTTTAAATTTATTACCCTGTTCATTCAATGTCATAGGTAATTAATTTAATTAATTAATTAATCAAAATTATAATAATTAATTAACTAATTAATATTTAATTAATATTATTATGTCAATCTTTGTTTAGTTAAAACCATGTTAAGACAATTAATCACCTAATTAAATTTTCTTAATAATCCCTAAGCATATTTTCAACTAGGGTTGTTACATACAACCACCCTTCAGGAAACTTCGTCCCGAAGTTAAGGTATCTTATGGTACAAAGGAAAAGAAACATGGTTCACACATTCATAACAATTAACCGACATTATCAGTAACTAAGTCAAGAAAATTCATACATACTAGTGTATATGTACAAGAAATGCATGTGTGGCTAGTACATACAAGTCTTGTGCATGTACTAATAATCAAAACTATCATCCTTTAGTAATTTATGTATGCATCCAATCCAGTCAGCAAGACTAGTCTTTTATAAAGGACAACAAACAAATCATTTGTTTGAGAAATCCTTTATTTATTTTTTTTAAATAAAAAAGTGGAGCCTGCTATATTAGATTAACAAAAAACTTTGACAAAATATACAATAGTATAGGTTTGATGTCACCAAAAATGCTTCCGATTACCGGAAACCGGCATAGGTGGAGAGAAAAACAGCAGTAGCATGATAAAACAGGAAGTAGAGTAGCATCTGTCCTGCCCGAAGGAAACCAGGACAGATGTCTATAGTCCAAATGCACATAAAATGGTAACACAATAAGACTAGGAATCAAGAGAGCATAAAAACGTAGGTACCCGGTGACCTGTCGTCCTCGCCAGTCTTCCACGTGGACCCAGCCAGGATGGTAAATGCCTGCGCGCAGAGGGGGCACTTCCGCTGAGCTGGAGCATTGGAAAAAGAATCGAGTAGCAAGTCCATGCGTTGGCCCATGAGAAGGGCCCTATGTTCCAGGTCAGACATGTGGCCACAAAGGTCGAACACTAGATCCAGGTGCTCTGCACGGAGGAGAGAGCCATGCATGCCACCACCCACGTCGCTGAGGGGAACATTCCTCGAGTCCACCGCCACTCCAAAACCAGCGTCGAACTCCGTCTGCTCCACGTCAACCTCTGCACCCTTCGTCTCTGCTCCAGTAACTTGCATGTCGTGGCTGGTGGGATTGTTGTCGCCTGACCAGGGGATTTCTTCTACAATGCAGCCGGGGATATCGTCTTCCAGTACCAAATTGGGTCTGCGTTCCTCCCGGTGAGTCGCCTTAACGGCGCGGGGTTTCTTTGCAATTGACAGGTCCTCCATGAACGGGTCTTCCACCACGATGCAGGTGGGAAACTCTTCCTCAGTCCCAGCCTCCTGCCAGTCTCCCGGCGTAATTTTCGTGGCATCTCGACTACAACCAGCTCCCGACTCAGCAATGGTGGCGAGCAACGCCAATTTCTCAGCCCGAGCTTTCTTTCGAAGTATGGAGGTCGCCAGTGCCAGGGCGCGTTCCAGTTTCTCTTTCCATCGCCGCTGCGCCTTATGGGCATTCCAGGCTGCTCCACTGTGAGGCCTGCCTCTCTTTATAGGAATAGTATCCGGGGGATGAGTGAAAGAACAGAGCGGTTGCAGTGATAAGCTAATGGGCCAGGACGAGAGCAGTTGCAGGTGCAGGGCACTAGCAGACCGACTCTATCTCGGCACACACAGAGACAAAATACTGGAAAATCCTTACCAAGATGCAACGAAAATGTAGTGAGCCAGGACGAGGGGAGTGAAGGACTGCACCAGAGCGTCCAAGTGAAAAGAAGAGCCGAAGTAGGAGCATTCCCTCTCTGTTAGGGCACATAAGAAAGAAAATAACCAGAAGTCGAGGTCACCTGTCCGCATTTAACCCCTTCCATG
>SNQJ01S0061307.1:0-16288 GCA_010110895.2 Picea sitchensis | reverse complement strand
TTTCAACTGCATTTGCAATTCACAAAGTTCCGGCACTGTCATCTAATACGGATTCTTGGATATTGGTTTTGCACCAAGTTTTAGCTCAATAGTAAAATCAAGCTCCCTCTCAGGAGGTAACCCTGGTAACTCATTCGGAAAAATATCCTTAAATTATGACAATACCGGGTATTGATCCAATGAGGGTCCCTTCCTTTCATTCACCGCTTCCACTACATACAATCGACACCCTTGTCTCAAGAATCGCTTAACCTTCATAGTTGATATAAAGCGTAATGACACTTTTCTCCGTACACCCTAGATCTCTACTGGCCTTCCTTCATCATCGACACAAAGCACCTTCTTTGCGATACAATATACCATGGCTTAGTGAGCTACTAACCAATCCATTCCAATGATTAGGTCATATGCCCCGAGAGAAGTGGCGTATACCTTCAACCTGGTAGTACACACTCCCAGGTATACTATACAATTATCGACACTAGCTCCTACCGCTTGTTTTTCCCCCGAAGCCATCCCGACTTGTTTAAAGTCATCGTGCTCATAGGCTGCCAACCCACTCTTTTCTAATGCAGATGGTGAAATGAAACTATCTGTCTCACCAGAATCAAACAAAATCTTAACATTGATATGATTTAGCGTACCTGATGACTCCACCACCGCGGATTGATGTTCGACCTGGCGGTTATTAACCGTTGCATAAATCTGGTGGCTGCTACTTGACCTCCCCATCGGTGCCTTTCCTTATCTATGCACAAACCCTGATTGTAACTCTGGGCAGTCACACTGGTAATGGGGTCCTCCGCACCCCCAACAGGTAACACGAGATTGAACCTGTGGATTGTTATGTGACTATCTCTGAAATGAGTTCCTTCCCCTGGAACCCCTACCCCTACTAGTTGTTTCCTGAGATGGTCGTGGACCTGTCTGCATTGCTGGCGACGAACGGGATTCTACACTCACTGCCATTGAAATCCCTACGGCTATTGTCCTTGGCGCATCTTTGTTACCATATGGCGTTGGCCTTGAGCCCCCTCCCCTAGGAAATTTCCTCGGGGCCTTTCCTACAAATCCAAGACGATGCGAAAATGTCGGTCTTGTACCCCCAATTAAGTTCATGTGTTCCTCCGCATAACGCGCATTTTCCACCGCTTCTGCTACTGAAGACGGTTTCCACATCCGCACCATAGCTCTTATCTTAGGGTTCAGTCCATAGACGAAGCGCTCTACCTATTTTTGGTCATTATCCATATACGAAACATATTTGACCAGTTCCATAAATCTGATCTCATATTCTTCTACAGTTCTGTTTCCCTGTACTAAGGCATGAAATGCCCCTACCTGTTGTTCCTCGTAGTATGATGGTAGATATTTCCTTCGGAACCTCTCCTCGAAAAGTTCCCAAGATACTATGTCTGGAGTAAGGTGCAGTTGTCTTTCCAGGTTGCCCCACGAGTTCAACGCATTGTCTCTTAACTGAAAAATTGTGATCTTTACCTTTGAGTTGGACGCATAGTCCCTTAAGGCAAAACACCTTGTCATGCCTTCCAACCATGCTTCCGCGCGTTCACTGGCGCGACCCCCGACAAACTCTGGAAGTTTGATCTTCTGCAATTCTCACGTGATGTCTTCGGGTGAAGGTCCTCCCCCTAAATCCCTTGACGCTTCTGGATTACCCGTTCCAGACAGTGGGGGTTCCACTTCAGTTCCTGTCAGTTGTTGCCCCTTTAAAGTCTCATTAATGGCTTCCAACGAACGCAGTATGAGAGCTAGTTTGGGCGATAGTGGTGGTGGCACTGGTGGTGTTGGCGGTGCTTGCAATGATGCTCCCCTGCCTTGACTCCCTCGAGTCCTGACCATCCTGTATGCTTTAACCTGCATCAACCAAAGTTGTCAGGGTGAGTTCAAGGACGTTTCAAATTGGTGCTACTTAAACTAGAAACAGGGTTAGGCATAAGTTTTCTTTACTTGTCTGTAAACAGACATTACTCCTTTAGGGGATTGGCTAGGTTAGGGTTAGGATTAAGCGTCTAATCTTGATTTCTTCACCCCTATAAAAAAAAACTATTGGTTCCCTTGCCTTGTAGCTTTGCTAGCCTTGCGCCATACTCGCCAATTCCTATGCTTACTCTCCTAGTGCATATGTCGCCTCCTTCTCGCTTGTCCTAGTCTAAGTCCTTTTAACTTTTCTCTTATAACTAAATATCCTCTGATGCTTGACTCGTGAGCTTTTCCTTGGCGCACAGTGTTGGCATTGTCGAATGTTGCCTTGAGATTTAGAATTGACTTGACTGGTGGATTGGAGTGGAGGAACTTGGCTCTTGGATCGATGAGTTGTGTGTACAGTCTCGTGAGCCTGACACTTGGACAATTGGAGTTTATACTTGGGACACAAAGATCAGCAATGCTAAATAAGACTTTACCTTGATTTCCGGTGCATTCACTAGTTATGATTCAACTCGGTTAGCTGGCTCTGGATCATATATTAGGTAATAAGCCAGTTAGTCTTAATCTTTCTACTGTATCTTCCTAATAATAATACCACTCTAATCCCTACAGTGTTACCATTAATCTAAATAAGTATAAGAATTTATTTGTAAAGACCTATGAGGGCACGTTGGTGTTGGTGCTCTTCTTAAGGCGCTTCGCTTGGTGGGTGGTCGTGGGTTCAAAACCCATAGACTCCCCCAAATTTTAATCTCTCCAAAATAATTTTTTATTAGTATCGTAATGTTATGTTTAAATATTATTAAATATGTTAATGTTAATAACACATTAATTACTTAATTACGATTATTAATTATTATTATTAATTACTTTGGATAAAATTAAGTTTAAAAAGTAAAATACTTAATTTCTATGCAAAAAAATTGCTTTGACATTCAACGAGATTAGAAATTTAATTTAATTATTAAAATTATGATTTAAAATTAAAATTAATTATTTAAAATGCAATTAAACTAATTTAAAATAAATCAATTAAGTAAAAGAATAAAATAAAATATAATATAAAGAAAAATATATATCTACAGTCGGGCAGTGGGTCCTCGCATGAGGCCCACGTTCCCCCCTCTCCTCCATTCTTATCCCCTAACCCTAAATTCTTCATCCTTATCTCTTCGAACCCTACTCTTCTCCTCTTTTCATTTCGATTTTTTTTTAAGTGTTCAGGGTGAAGGATGAGGCCGACCATGGCCATCTTTCTACTCAGTCGACCCTGGTGTCCATGGTTTCAAGGTCTGGAGGGCGCGTTTTGTTCATTGGCGCGTTCCCTCCATTCCTTTGTGGGCTTCTCCTCCATGGCTGGGCACGTGCGCTGATCTTGGTATTTGCTATTGGGTGTTTTATTTACTGTTAAATCCGTGGCTACCATTGTTTTTCATCTGCTTTAAATAATTTTGTTTAAATTTGTTTTTGTTTTAGGCGCATGTTAGTGGTTGTGAATCCAGCCCACGAATCACAAGGCAGCAGGACGGAGCAGGGGTGGTTGTGGTGTTAGTCATTGTGCTTGTGCATTGTGTGGTGTGGTTGGCTTCGACTTGTGTTGTAATGGGTCACTAACATGTGGTAAATTTTCTTCTTTTTTTTTGTTCCTTTTTTTTGTGTGTGTTATTATTATTATTTTTTTTTTGTTTACAGCCTAATCTGCTACCATGTGTATGGCAGTGGTGCTGGTCTGGTGTGCTGGCTTCTGTAGCTTAGAGGTCACCACACCCAATTCATTTTTTTTTTTAGTTCTTTAACCTTGCCCGTCGCCTCAACCAGGGCTTTCATCTTCATGACAAACCTTGGGGCATGTTCTACAGCTCTGGAAACATTCGATTCACTCAAATTCCACTTCCTGTAGAGGAGGCCCTTAATTTCCAAGCTTGCTTCCATCCTAAAAGAATCATCAGGCCTCTCACAACTCAGTTTCGTCCGAAAACCCCTTTGGTTTCGGGGTTTCATAGTCTCTGTAGAATGTCCACCTCTCGGGCTTGCAATGCCCATTAGTTTTATTGTCTGGAGGGATCGTGCCATGGAGTTGGGATGTGCATTGGCTATCCTGGCTATTTGTATGCGTTGATCACAAAGGACTCACATCTACTGGCCGCAATAACAGGGTTAGCTGCAGAGACAATATTTGTTTTTAGATCATGAATAACCGAAGCCACGGGGTTCCAAAATTTAGAGTTGTAAGAAAGGTGAGTAAATTGGAATAGATGATGTGGAGGAATTGCATATGGTARTAACAACACTTCCATGGCTCTATTGTTGCTACTTAAAATTTATTATTATAAACGCATACTTCATTACCAGTAAATATTGTATGTTTGTACTTGCATGTTAGCCTTTCATTATGGTGTAGTTCTCTGAGTCTCTTGTGGGAAAGTTGTTAAACGTCTTTTCAGAAGCCTCTTTTAGCGATATTTTCCTCTGCAATATCAACAAAATTTCATGGATGAATCCAGTTCGTTCTGCCTTCATTAGCGAAATATCTCACCTTGTCCAAGCCATGTCTTTTCAGGATGAAAGAATAAGCAACCCACGTCAGGTTCTCTCTGAAGGACACGCCCTTGGCCTTCTTCATTTCTCCCCCAATGTCCACACTCTTCCTCCACCAGTCGATCCCTTTGATTTAGGGTTTCCCTTCTTTTTTTTTTCTTTTTACGAATTTATTTTATTCCTTTCTACTTATTCCTTTTTTTTTTCTTAACCTAGAATGGCGAATACTGGCAATAATCACAGAGCGCTGGAGATTGAAAGTCGCACAAATCAAGGTGCCTAGATTGTTGGGGGGGTCTGAGTCCTCTCAGCCAAATGTTGTGGAAGGAAACGACATACACAAACACCATTGGAAATGTGTCGGCATGGCTTACATGGCAGGAACTCTCTGTGACTGTTTCTATTAGTAGCGGTGAAACCCAAACTATTCTTCAGGGCTTGACAGGATATGCAGAGCCCGGAATGCTAATGTCTTTGATGGGTCCTTCAGGATCTGGGAAATCGACGCTTCTGGATGCACTTGCAGGTAGATTGGCTTCTAACGTGTTTCAGTCGGGATCGATTAAGATGAATGGCCACAGGCAAAAGCTCTCTTTCAGCACTGCAGTATGTTTAATGGATGGACAAAGCTTTTTTGTATATGGTCGGAAGTTTTTATTATTAATCCAAAATTGTTGAAAGTGATTCCATTAATTTTAGTTGGATGTTTTGGTTTTTTTTTGTTTTGTTTTGTGATCAATCTTCACATGATTATATTTATTTTTAAATTTTTATTGAGAAAAATCCTAATCAAGTTGATATCAAAAGGAAAGATAATCAACGTTGAGATCAGATTATAAATTTTTAGAAAAACTTTGAAATTCTTTTTTTTGGACAAGTAAATTTTTTTAGTGGTGAGAAAAATGATCATGGTTGGAATGGATTATTGGACCAAACTTGTAAATTTGTTATTGGTGCTGAAAATGGTAATTGTTGATATTAAGAAGAAAAATAATCAGTAATAAATGTTGGATATAATTTTTTTGATAAAAATTAGATAGTTTTTTTTTTTTAATTTCTAATATTTATTTCTTAAAATCTCATGATCATTGAAAATGGTTTTTCAAATCCCATGATGATTGTTGAAGGTGATCTTTTATTTTATCATTTGATTTTGTTTTATGATTGATATTCATTTTTTTGTAACAACCCTAGTAGGTAGGTAGGTAGGTAGGTAGGCCCTTGGTTCCAAATTTTGAACCAGGGCTCTGATACCATGTGTAGTAGCCGTAAAAATACAAAATTTAATTCTAATTTAGCATATAATTATTTCTCATACAAAAATAATTCAATCACCAACATATGAGCATATGATATTCGACAAAAAATAAAATTTTACCCACAGCATAAGAATTACTTAATAGAATAAATAAATTACCTCTCCCTGATGCTAATTCCCCCATCAATCTGGTTGTTCGTTGCTGAAACTATGTCAAACACTGCCCAAAACCGTGTTTCCACCCTGCCAACTAGGAAAACTTCCTAGCTCCAGGATACCATATGGATATCCTAGCCCCCATGCCCAAAACCTCCAGCAAACCGGTGCCCCCTGTACTGATCATTTTTCCGACTCCCCAACTCAAACTCTCTCCAGCAAATTCTCCAAATCCAAGAGAGCCCTCCCCAAAAAAAATCCATGTCGAATGATAATCCCCAAATCCGTAAGCCTCCTCCGCTCATATCCTCCTTCATCGCCCTTTCTCCTCATTTATTTCCTTATCCATTCATTCATTTCTTATATGTTTATTAATGCTCCTTATCCGATTATTAATGCTCCTTATCCCCTTCGTATACGTAACCATTTAATTTAAACAATATAATTTATTAACCCTTTTAAATTTATTACCCTGTTCATTCAATGTGATAGGTAATTAATTTAATTAATTAATTAATCAAAATTATAACAATTAATTAACTAATAAATATTTAATTAATATTATTATGCCAATCTTTGTTTAGTTAAAACCATGTTAAGACAATTAATCACCTAATTAATTTTGCTTAATAATCCCTAAGCATATTTTCAACTAGGGTTGTTACATGTGTTCATAACAACAAAACAATTCATTTCCCGAACATACTAAACAATGTCCTGCATCCCACATATGTTGTATATATCTCATGCCTAGGACTTTCCATTCCTTTCCCTCCTTGGGAAATTCCCAGCTTTACAAATCCATGATTTTTAGGGGTTGCTAGTAACAAAACTCAACTTTTGACACTTGTGAGAATCATCTCTGAGTTAACTCAACCATGTTACCCACTCATGAGTCATAGTCAGTTGTTTTTAACCTTGTTGTTCCATATTTTCTCTAGCAATAGATTTATTTAAAATGTTTGTCTCATACATGTGTCCATCAAAAGAAGACAGTTGGAAAGTCAAACTTTTGTCCAACATTCAAAAAATAATAATTACATACTTCCAAAATCGAAAATTCGAATTTCCAAAAATGGAAATTTATTTTTAGAATAATAAGTTTGAAATAATTTATTTTTGAATAATTTGAGGATATCACATCCTCTCCCCCTTAAATATAACATTGTTCTCAGTTTTCAAATCGTCTCTTGGAAAAAATAGGATAAGATTTCCACATTTCTTCTTCCAATTCCTAAGTAGCCTCCTCAGGACTGAAGTTCTTCCATTGCACTTTTACCTGGGCGATGGCTATGTTCCAAAGTACTATTACTTTCCTGTCCAAAATGCATAGAGGTTTTGTTTGGAACTCGCCTTCTGGTTCCACCTGCACCATGTTCCAAACAATGATGTGAGGAGGATCATGAATATATATTTTTAATAGTGAAGCATGAAAAACATTATGAACTTTTAAATTTGCAGTGAGTGTTATTTGATACGCCACTGGTACGATTCGAGTTAGTATCTCAAAAGGACCACAAAATCTTGGCGCCAACTTGGAAAAACTTCATATTTTTAGGGAGATTCTCCTCACTTTGACTTTGAGATATGCATGCTCTCCAATTTTAAATTTATGATGTCTCCTGTTTAGATATGCATAGATTTTATGTAAATCTTGTGCCTCTTTCAAGTTCTGTTCTATCGTTTTGACCATCCTTTCCATTTCTTGGAGCATTTATGGTCCAACCATAATCATTTCAACCGAATTATCCCAACTGATCCGGATTGTACACTTCCTTTTATATAAGACTTTGAAGGTAATCATCTTAGTTGATGCTTGATACCCATTATTGTATACAAATTGAACTAAATGTAGATACTCTTCCCACTTAGTTGGTTTTGTCCTTACATACATTTGCAACATGTCTTCGATAATTTGATTTTTTCATTCTATTTGCCCATCCGTTTGTGGATGGTAACTTGTGTTGAAATTCAAATTAGTACCCAAACTTGCAAACAATTCTTTCCAAAAATTGGATGTAAATTTGACATCTCTATCTAAAATCATCATCTTAGGAATCCCATGCAACCTAAATATTTCTTTCATAAAAATTTCAATGATATTAATCGCTTTGTAAGTATATTTCATGGGTATAAAATGTGAAGACTTACTTAGATTATCAATCACCACCATAATGGATTTGTTTTTGTCTTTGAGTCTTAGGAACACCTATGATGAAGTCTATTGAGATAATTTCCCACTTCCATTCGAGTATAGGAAGAGGTTGTAACAGGCCTATCATATGTTGATGCTTAGCCTTTACCTTTTGACAATCTAAACATTTAGACAATTATTCAATTGTTTCATTTTTCATGTTAGTCCAATAAAATTGTTTTCTTAAGGATGTTCTCATTTTTCGGTATCCTGGATGACTAGAATATGGATTTTTATGTAGCTCATTAGGAATTATCATCTTCAATTCAGTAGAGTTAGGTACATATAACCTATTTTTGAACCTCAACAACCCACTTTTATCTATACTGAGATATGTATTGTGCATATTTTCCTCATTTATTTGTCATCATTCTGTTGTTTTAATGTATTTTTCATCCTTTCTGCTTGTAGATTTAAATCTACCCTCAATATCATTTTCAACTTTGCTGATAATTACTTCATATAGCTCACTAGTCCTTCGACTTAGTGCATCTGCAACTTTATTTTCTTTTCCCTTGATGTGTCGTACCTCAAAATCGAACTGAATTAAAAAGGCAATCCATCTCGCCCATCTTGCATTGAGGCCTTTTTTACTAAACAAGTGTTTTAAATCAATTTTATCCGTTAGTAATAGAAATTTTCTTCCCATTAAATAATGTCACCACATTTTTAATGCATGAATTACAGTTTCTAACTCTAGATCGTGAGTTACGTACTTTTGTTCATGTTCCTTTAATTTTCATGATTCATAACAAATGACATGTCCATCCTATGTTATCACTCCTCCTAATACTTCTTTACTTACATCCATGAAAACTATAAAGTCTTTATCTACGTCAACCATGTTAAGGATTGTCATTGTAGTTAACAATCCTTTTAGTTTATCAAAATTGTCTTGGCATTTTTTAGACCAATTAAATTTTATTCCCTTTCTCAGGAGTGATATAATCGGATAGGAGATTTTGAAAAATCATTCGATAACCCTCCAGTAATATCCGATAATCCCCACGAATGAAATCATGTCTGCTACATCTTTAGTAATAGGCCATTCCATAATGGCTCTAATCTTTTCAAGTTCTACTACAATGTTGTCTTCCGATATTACATGCCATAAATATTGTATTTTCCTTTGGTATAAATTGCATTTATCAAACATAGCATACAAATTATGTTCTCTTAGAGTCTGCAATACTATTTTCAAATGTTGTTCATGTTCTTCTTCATTTTTTGAATAGATTAGTATATCATCGATAAACATCAGCATGGGTTTATCCAAATACTGGCTGAATATACTATTCATCAAGCACATAAAAGTTGTTGGTGCATTAGTAAGTCCAAACGGAATCACTACAAATTCATAATGTCCATAACATGTTCTGAATGTTTTTCTATTTACATCTTCATCCTTAATCCTTACTTGGTGATAACCAAATCTCAAGTCTAGCTTAGAGAATATTTTTTTTCCTCCAACCTGGTCAAAGAGATCATTGATTCTAGGTAAAGGGTATTTATTTTTAATCGTCATTTTACTCATCTAACGATAATCAATACATAATCTTAGTGTTCCATCTTTCTTTTTAACAAAAAAAACTGGTGCTCCCCAAGGTGAAACACTTGTTCTATTGTATTCTTTATCTAACCATTCTTGTAACTGAATTTTCATTTCTATTAATTTGGGAACACTCATTATATAATGTTCCTTTAATACCAGGGTTGATGTAGGTACTAGATCGATAGAGAAATATATTTCTCTCCTTGGAGGTAGTTATGATATCTCTTCTACGAATACATCTTTAAACCCCTGAAGGACTACAAAGTCTTCCAAACTTGGTTTTTTTTCTTTTTCCAAAAGATTAGTTACTTGAATAGAATATAATTTTCAACCCTTATTAATACATTTCTTGAATTGCATTGATGATATTTGTCTAACAGAAAGTGGTTTTCTAATTCCTTGTACCATTCTTGTTGTATTATTTTCATCCTTGCACACGAATGACTTTTCATAATAGTTCAATATTATTTATTCCTTTCTAACCAGTTCATTCTAATAATTATGTCATACGAACCTATAGGTAACACATTCAGATTTAAATTTGTATTCTGACCAGTGATACTTAGTTCACAATCAGAAACAATTTTTTTACCTTTCTTTTTGCCCATGTTGCTAGATGTACTAACCAGGATTTAGCATGTTTTACCTTCTTTAACTTGTTATATTCTACTAATAAATATAGATTAGAATATCTCCTGGGTCAATTAGTATAGAGACATTTTGGTTATGAATTTTACCTTCAATTTCCACAATAGTGGATTGATTATCTTCTTTCCTACCATCCAAAGTTGCATTGATCTTATGCATGCTTATGCCAATATCTCCAACTATTGAAGCATATTGAATATTGTGGACTTAAGTTCTTATTGTTGGGTTTAAGCATGGACAATTTCTCTGTAGGTGGGGTGAATATTGTGGACTTAAGTTCTTATTGTTGGGTTTAAGCATGGACAATTTCTCTGTAGGTGGGGTTCTCCATAGTCCCAACATTTCATTGGTTCTCTCAGAATGTCCCCTATCTTCTTCAATCCCAAATTAATTGGTTTATTTCCCCCTTGAGTATGTTGTGTGTTAGAGGGATATTCCTTTCTTTGTAATCACTTAATCATGTTATGAAAAGGGGGGGGCTGGAAACCTTTCTTGCATTGATTCAATTTATCCTACTTCTTATCTTTCCATGCCTTGTAAGTTTCAGATCTCTGATTATATTGTTCATAACACATTTGGGCCTTCCTAAATACCTCCTTTAAATACTTAGGATTATCAAATTCAATTATTTCTTTATAATATTTTGGTAGACAACTCAATAAACTTTGAATTTTTACCTTATCTTCTTTGATATAAGGCACAAACCTCAACAGATATAGAAATTTATTAATCAGATCATCCATAGTCATTTGTCCTAGTTGCAATTCGTAAAATTCTTTAGTCTTTCTTTCGTAATAACTTTATTATAGGTATTGTTTCTTGAAATGATTTTTGAATTCTGACAATTCCATATGTTTTTCTTTCAATCCTTTCACTAGCTTCAGGTCTTTCCACCAGATACTAGATTTTCCTTTTAAGTTATAAATGACCATTCTAACCTTCATATTACTAAAGTAATTATAAATATGAAAGTATTTATTTATGTCTAGCAACTAGGCTTCAACGTCCTCACCAATCTTTGATTACCCATGAAAGGTGGGGGGTTTTATCTTTTTGAATTCACCTTCCGAGTGATCCAATTGTTTTCTCTTCTTTCATGTAGATGTTGTGTTTTCTATCATGCGTGTGTCCTTAGAAGAGTTGTCTTCTCTTTCTTTTTTATGACTAGAATTCTTTGAGGACGTTTTACTAACCTCCTCTTTCATATCATTATTTCATGGAATCTTATTTGTTGTTATACTACGTAACAAAATTCCATTTATTTTCAACTTATCTTCTTGAAATTTATTTAACTTTTCATTATCATCTTTAAACACCTGCAATTTCACAATAAGTTTCCTCATCATTTCCAATACTTGGGTGGTTGAACTTCCCTCACTGTGATGTTCTATATTTCTAGGGACCTCTTGATTGTGGTTTCTCTCAGTTATATCTCCTTCTCCATTATGTGCTGACATTTTTACAAAAGACAAAAAAAAATAATTGTTTGTAACAGTAATTTTTTTTTTTTAGATTTTTCCTTCAACAAAAACAAAAACTCTCTTGTGTTTCCCTTAGGCCTAAGTGTTGTAACCAAAAACTTGGATACCATATGTAGTGTACCCCAAAATTAGCTACAATATTTTTTTATAGAGGGGGAGTGACTATGAGTCTTGTTGTCAATTACATTATAAGTCTGACCAATGTTTTCAACCATTCATTACTCGAATCAACTCTTTGTTTTTCAACTTAAAAATTTATGTGTACCATTAACCATAAGAGGGGAAAATAATACTCTCACTATAATGACACTCTTTCATATCATTATTACCTTATTCCTATAGTACAATCAATATTTTCCCATAATATTTTATTCCTAAACTATAAGGAAAGCCCTAACAATAACCCCTATCATGTTATCCTATTCTATAGTGCATAACCCATATCATTTTATGTTATTCTGTAGTGCATAAAGATTGATCCACATTGAAATTTGGTTTCTAAGCTAGGAGAGTTCAACATAATCCATCACTATGGATTGTACTAATTTTATTATATATATATACATACACATTCTACCCATATTTCTTTAAACATACTCTTAATCAATATTTGCAATAGGCAAAGAGAATATACAATTCCTCTCTCTAGGTCACAATCATGGAACCTCACGTTAAAGATAATTGTGCTAGGTATTAAGCTTACTCTGAGAAACGTGTTACCAGGTCTTAAAAACCCTACATACACTACCCAACAATGGAAGGCTATCGTGGATCTTTATGAATTAAAGGATGAAAAATCAAACCTATAAGTCGGGGTCTATGAAAATAAACTTCTCTTAAAATGCATTAAAGGGATCACAGGCTCTCAATAAAAACAACTTACCTACCATGTACTCTGGTTCTGACACTACAAAAACCTAGCCAATGTGGGATATCCACCTCATTGAATTCACATGGAGTCTGTAAAAAATACTCGATCATTCCTCCCACTACGAGTGATGGGCTAGAGGTGCATAATCGCTCAAAGGTTTTTTCTCCATCACTCTCCTCCCATGAACTTGATTTCTCAAACATTATTCTTGTAACTAATTTTACTCTGTATAACCCCAGAAGGAAACCAAGAAATATGGTGGATACATGCATTGGCATTCTTTGATTTATACAGGTAAACCATTGAGCATTGACACCTTGTTTTCCGAAAGAGTTTCTGGTACTATTTTTTTTTCTTTGTTAGGAATTAGGCGGTATGTCCCTTGTTTTTTATTTATTTAAAAGTTCGAAGAAAAACCCATGGTGATAAATATCACTGTGTCTAACTCATTTGTACATCACTAAGCGTTTTGAGTTTTTACCTCTCTCATCTTAAAAGTGAGCACCAATTTCTTTGATAGTGAATCTCCCAAGTTTCTCGTCAAAATCGTTAACTGAGTTCTCTTATTATTTCTCTTGTAATAGAACATGACCGGTGTTGTTTATGTTCCTATCAATATGAAGTAAAATTACGGTCTATTTAGTTACCCTCTGATAAGGACTATAATATCCTCAAATTTTCGAAAATTAAATTATAAGTTGAATTTTGAAATAAATTTTCGTTTTGGAAATTTTGGATTTGGAAATTAATTTCCATTTATGGAAAATATGAATTTGGAATTTTTAATTATGTAATTAATTATTTGATGATTGTTGGGAAAATATTTGACTTTCCACACTATCCTCTTTTATTTGACACATGTATCAGACAAAATTTTAATAAATTTAATGTTGGAAGACAAATGGAACATGCAGGTTAAAAATAGTTGAACGTGGCTCCATGAGTGGGGAACATGTTTGAGTTACCTCAAGGCGGATTTTTACAAGTGGAAGAAGTTGAATTTGACCACTAGCAGCCCCTAAAAATTAGGGATTTGTAAAGCAGTGAATTTCCCCAAGAAGAGAAAGGAATGGAAAGACCTAGGCACAATAATATATACAACATATGTGGGAAGCAAGACATTGCTTAATATGTTAAGGAATTGAGAATTGTTTGTTGTTTTGAGCACTTGTAGTGTGAGGTAAAGGATATTCTGATATATTTATGGTGACTATAGTTGAGGAGGATAATTCGGTTCATCGTTATGGACTCATGGTCAGGATAGGGGGTGACCAGGACAAGTGATTATGGTTTCTATAGTTGGATGGAACGTGGGTGTTCCATTTGTTTCCCAACATCAGTTTTTTTCATATATGTATTTAAATTTGATTATATGCTAATGATGTTTTAGTATTTATACAGTTGTTTCCATATCTTATTTTATTGAATTTATAAACAAAATCTATTTGAAAGAATTGTATATTCATATTAGTTGATATGGGTTACCACTATGTAAAATAGTTGTAGTAGTATGTTATTAATAGTGTAGTGTGTGTTTATATATATATATATATATATATATATACACACAACTACGTTATCATTTCTATTGTTATGTTGAATAAAAGAATAACATTCCTAATACATATTTTGTCAAATATAAAAGGAAGACATTTGATACAACAGAGTACAGGTCTTGCGACAAAATTTGATATGCATCTTTATTACCATCAATAGATCAAGGATCAAAATGTTACAGTTTTGAGTTCCTTGAATACCAGGAATCCCTATCTAGTCAAAAAAGAAACTTAAACAACTACATAAGTTTGTCCGCAAATACTCACAAGGAATGGTGGATGAATATGGAACCCAAATACCTTTATTGGAGAGGTCGCACACTTTTCCAAGTGCATTGGGTGTCCTCCCAAACCTATAAAAACATATAAATGATTTAGTAACTTACTAATGTATGAAATTATTAAGTATGCATCAATAAAGGATCAAATTTACTTAACTTGGGTTTTGTTGTTGATATGGAGCATCCTCGTTGACTTATGAAGCCATCAATACAAGACTGAGAAGGGGATTGGGTGTGATATTCACCTGATGGGTTACCTCGCAAGACAAAAATGGACCCATCATCAGTTTATATACTTGTGAAATTATTATTAATCGCACAAACAATGAAACATAAGAAAATCCTTTAGTTCAGTACATAAATATTTATACCTTGTAGGTTACAATATTGAAAACGTAAAAAGGATACCATAGTAAACGAGAATAGAGTTATAATAACCAACCAATATTACTTTGGTGAAGAGTAATTAAACTCTTTATAGACGGTTGACGCTCTTGTGGAAAAAATTATTTTAAATAGAGCCACCTTATGTATAAACAAGGGTAATATTTAAACAGAGCTACCTTATGCATAAATAGGAGTAATACACACAAAAAAGGAAATAGTAAGTACCAAATATAGACAGATAACTACTATTGTCAAATTGGACAGTCATACAAATTATATAATTAAAGAACCTTGAATCGAAAACTACCACAACGATGCTTGGGAGGTGATTTAGGTATGTGAAGAATTTTGTAAGGGCCAAGTCTCTATTAAAAATAAAATTAAAATCTAAGTGTTGATTTAAATACACAAGAAAATCATGTAGGTTCCAAACAGAGTTATCACATGCAAAATTGTCTCAGAATTGTAAACAAGTTAAATTATTACAGTCGAACCAATATTGAAAGGGGTGATATGGAAATAGACATAGGTACCCACAGAGACTAAGTTTCCTTCATGATAAAGACTTTCCTTAACCATGATTTCCATGCAATAAATGATGTTTCAAGGAATAAGGATGTTTCACCTTTCCATTTGAATTTATAAAGTGAAAGCACAAATTTTATACACAGTAAAAGTAACAAAGTTTGATACATATTCAGTAAGAGTTGAAAATTGTAAATGATCAAGTCTGGGATGGATTAACTACTATCAACATCGTCCTGCACCTAGGTCTCAAGGGTTTTTGTTCCCCCTTTACATAGTAACCTCAGACAAGAGTCGCGAGTCTTTTACCCGGTGTAATCAAAACACCTATTAGACTAAATCTTTCATAAAAATATCAGAGAGAAGTGGTATTATAAAATAAATATAAACAAAGACTAATTTTCCACAGATATTTACGCAATGCAATAGACAGAGGGTAAAACCCAAAAATAAATGACTCAGAGAGATCATTTCCACAAATATTTACATGATTGCAATAGATGGAGGGTAAAACCCACAAAGAAATAATACATAGAGATTATTTCCATAGAGAATCAGATGAGTCTTGGTCGAAGGAAGAAAACACAAAGAAATGAATACACAAACATTATTTCCATAAAGGAGTACACAATACTCAGACAGAGGATAAAACCACAAAGAGTACTTATACTCAGAGACTACTCTTACCATAGACAGCGTGATGCATAGTGAGAGGATGGTACCCACAAAAGGTTTACCATATTTACATATGCAAAATGAAAACTAATCTTAAATAATATTCATTATATAAATTGAGGATATCATGCACAAAGAGTACAATGTATTTAAAATACACAGGGTTTCTTTCCACACAGAGTATATATTTACCCCAGACAACAAAAGTCTTTTCAAAGA
>SNQJ01S0061306.1:75299-88444 GCA_010110895.2 Picea sitchensis | reverse complement strand
AGACTTGTATGTACTAGCTACACATGCATTTCTTGTACGTGTACACTAGTATGTATGAGTTTTCTTGGCTTACTTACTAATAGTGTCGGTTAATTGTCATGAATGTGTGAACCATGTTTCTTTTCCTTTGTATCATGAGATACCTTAACTTCATGATGAAGTTTCCTGAAGGGTGGGTGTATGTAACAACCCTGGTTAAATAGTTCATAAGGTTTATTAAGTATAATGAATTAGATAATCTGACTGTCCTAATATGTTTTAGTTAAACAATAATTATTTCTTAATAATATTAATTAATTAATTAATTATTAATTAATTGTTCATATTTGTTGATGAATAATTAATTAATTAATTGAGTCATTAAATATTTGAGTGATGAATTAAAAGGGCTTAATAATTTTAATTTATTTAATTAAATACTTTATGTATGCAGGGGGGAAATGAAGCATTAAATTAAGGATAAGATAATAAAGAAGGGGATAAGACAATGAAGAAGGGGATAAGGTAATAAAGGAGGAGATAAGGAAATTAATGAAGGGGAGGAGAGTCGGTGAAGGGGGAATATGACGGAAGAGTCCTACGGGAAATGGGAGGAGGATTATTTTGGGGGAAGAAGCATTTTGGAGGAGCACTATATTTCTGTGGTATATAGTTTTATGGCATATTGTCTGGTTGGAGGAGTTTGTTTTTTTTTTTTTTNTTGCAGGGGGCACCGGGTTGCTGGGGGTTTTGGGCACTGTGGCTAGGATTCCTTTCAGTATCTTGGAGCTAGGGAGACGGATAGGCTGCTCCTAGCTGGCTGGGTGGTTAGTTGGTTTGGGAAACGTTTGGTCAGTGCATCAGGTTGGGCAAGGCAGCAGGGAAAGGACAACCATATCAGCGGAAATTAGCATCAGAAGGAGGTATTTTATTTATGAATTTGTTGAGTTATTTTCATGTTGTAGATAATTTTTAAATTCTGCTGAATATTATATGCTTATATGAAGCTAAATGAATTATTTACGCACTGAAAGAAATTCTATGTTTGAAATTGAAATTCTATGTTTGAAATTTTATGTTTAATTGTATGAATTTTTGGATTTAATTAAATTAGGTCTCTACAGTGTTACACATTTTGCACTGAAATGTTCCGATATATACAATTTGACATTCGGGGCCTTACGTCTCCTTGGGAACCCTTGCCACCCTATTTTGAAGCTCGTTCGACCGCTTTCCACAGTTTACCATTTCTTGACATATCTTTGGCGGATCATCGAGTTCGTGGGTTCAGGAAATTCCCAATTTCTAATTTACTATCGCACTTCCACATCATACCATATTTAATGATACACAGTTTTCATACGAAAGTTTCGAGACCTGCAATTTGACCTTTGGGTCCTCATGTCTCCTGGGGGAACTATTGTGACCCCATTTTGAATCACATGCATCTGCTTTCCATAGTTTGTCATTTCTTGGAATCTCTTTCGCGTCTCCAATTCCACACTTACTCGAATTTTTCTCTTGTGGATTCCTGAACAGGCAGAGTGAACTTCCAGTGTTCCCTGATTTACAAATAGCTCCCGGCTTCCACGATATACAAATTGACTTCCAAACTACTACATCAGCCCCTCTTCCATGTTACACAGTTTTCACTCAAAAGCTCTGATCAATACAATTTCACCATCGGGGCCTCGCATCTCCTCGGAAACCCTTGTCAGCCAATTTTGAAGCTCGTCTAAATGATTTCCACAGGTATTTCTTGCAATCTCTTTCACGGATTGTTGGGTTGGCGGGTTCAGACAATTTCCAATTCCTAGTCGTTGTTTTTTGTGCCCGCCACCTTTGCACTTATTTCCAAGTATATGCAATAAGTATATAACTTCTCCAGAAACATACATAAAATTTCTTGCGAGCAAATGGGATATCTATCACAGATGTGAATATATTAACCCTTCTTTTCCATATTCTATACTTGATCTTTTATCACAGAATTGTTGGGTGCAAACTGTATATGACGGAAGTGTTGGGTGCAAGATGTATATCATGGAACACGCGGGATAAGAATGCGATAGCGCTAAGTTGGGATGCCATGGTGAGATATGTGGCCAAGTGTTGAAAGGGATGATCATCGGTCGGGTTCTTGATGTGAAGATATATATGGAAATGAGGATTTGACATTCCTCTAACCGATCAACCTGCGGGCAACCCAGGAGCCCGAGAAAGTCAGGTTCAAGTTTAAAGGGATTTTGTTTATGTTTATTTAAAATGTATCCATATTAATGTATCTTAATATATTATTTTTGGTCCAAATGTAAACCATGTTCGAATTTGAATGGTGTTTTGGGCTCAAAATGTTTGCTCAAACCTACAAGGAATAGAGAAAAAATATATGACTTTACATTTTGTATATCGAAAAATATTCTGAAATATAGAAAGCTGCAATATATGCACAATATAGAACAGGGACATGTACAGGGAAATGAGTTAATTTTATGAAGAAATAAAAATTTCAAATAACAACACCAAGCATTGAATATCATCATAGAACAACCTCAAATATTTGTATTCGGATAAACTGGGTCACAAAATACATTTGAAAATATTTCCCAAAAAACGTTGTCTTCGAATTTGTAAAAAAATAAATAGTTCAGTACATATTCTGTGAAATAAAAATATGTTTTCAAGAATGACTTAGATTGGGATTGTCACGGACTACAAAGCAAATATTTACAAGAATGAAGTTTGTAGAAAGAAGAAAGTCAACGATGGAAAACAACAAAACTTGGCAAGAGGAAAGAGAAAATTGTCAGATCTGGGTTAAAGCTTTGTTAGAGTAAGTGGACGAAGACAAAATAATGTAATCAATATCAACTTACTATGATGGTGTCCATTGCCTTGTAATTTCCTCGTTGATGTCCTTGTATGGATTTCCTCAGCTTTGACCTTCATTGGTAATCTGGTCGACAACCTTTTTCAAACATTCTTTGATGTAGCTCCTCACGGGCACCACATTCATTTCATGTTGGATTTTTATATTGAAGAATTCACTTTACAAGTCCCTTAGATCAATAGACAAGTTGTGAAATGATTCTTGAATATCTTGGTTTGTAATCGCATAACCGATTAGCCAAGTTTTCACTTCATCTTCACCATTTTCAAGAATGCCATAGAAATTTTCAAATGACAGTCTTTTATAGATATGAACTTGATCATCAAATGATTTCTTGGTTAAAAACAACGATTTGAATATCAATTTCGGGTCCTAGACTTCATTGGTGTTGGAAGCTAGATCTATCTCAGTTAGCTTCTTGAATAGTTTGTCTCTTCTAGATATGGTCTGGCTACATTCTTGAACAATACCATTCAGGTTCTTTACCTTTTCTTTCTAGCATGCGTTTAGCTGGTCTATTTGATCCAGGTAAGGGAGATCCTCCTACATTCTTCTGAATTCCGTCATACCGGTAACTTTAACACCAAATGGTAAAACAACATTGAGGTAAAAACCTTGCTCGTTCTTGAGATCTGCTTTCAGATACTCATGAAAAGCATGCGCTCTTGTTACAAAAGAGACCATATTATTTGACATCTCCCAAGATTCTGTTATTAATTCCATTATTATCTTTATATTCTTTTCCGCATAGCCTCGGGCCGATGTGAGAAGGCTTGTTGATCCTTTTAACTTTTGCGCAAGTGCGGTGGACCCGACCATTGCCAAAGGTTTAGCAAACAGTGGAAGAGGCATTAGAGTTGCCTCCAATTCTTTGATTTGCTTCTTCAACACAAGGTTTTTTGTTTCAAGGCCGCTAATAGAGTTGTCTAGAGCATCTCCAGTTGCTCAGTGAATATTGGATATCTGGGAAGGGCACATGTTGCATAGGTAGATCTCTGAACAATATTTCCCTTTCTTATTCTTTACATCTTTGTTTTCAATAATCAATTTTTTTGATTCGTTGTCAAAAACAACGGTCTGAAATGCAAAAGACTCTTCTTCATCCAATGTATCTATGCCAATTATTTCCATCCTAGGATTTTGCAAGGTAGTGCTCTCTAGGTGGTCGTCATCAGGGAACATTTTTTCAATGTCAATTTCTAGTTCCATATCTTCGAGGGAGAGATCGTAGATATCAATTTTTCCCCTCGGTCCCTCATGTTCTTGGACTATTGTTTTCCATTTTTTTCCCAGGGAAGTTTGTGACAACTTCAATTTTTTTGGAGGGAGGGATATTATCTCCTTCACCGCCTGAAGAACTGTGTGTGACTTTGTTACTTGGGTAGGCCGTTGGAGTACTGCTACGAGATGTTGTGGTATTGGGTGTGGCGGTCGGGGATTGGGCACTTTTTTCACCCAAGCCTTTTTGGTTCTTCTTGTGCGAATCATTGGTACTAGTACAAAGATCATTCAAGATAGTGTCAGTGAAATAACTATTGAAGTGGTTCCTGACCATGAAATCCTGGACTTTCCAAGGCAAAGAGATGAATTGTCCTTTCTTTTTTTCATGGAAAAATGCAACTAGTAGATGTACTCCCTTGTTATTCGAACAAAAAACATTGTACCAGTTATGTGACATGGAAGGAAGAAAGGATTTTGGTTAGACCTAAAAATCCTTATAACATTATAGTTCTCCATTTCTTCTAGTGTGCCCTTCCTATCCAGGAAGATTGTCGGCTGACCAGACAACCGGGGAAAATACTTTCCAAATATCAATGCTTTAAAAAATGAAAAAAAATCATTACAGACCTTATAAAAATGTTGGCAAGCATCGTGTATCCATAATTTATGGCACGAGAATGCTAATGGGTCAAATTCAGAGTTCAACTTCTTACACATAGATAGTCCAGGAAATGGATAGCAATTCGACATGATGAAAATTAAATAAGATGGCATAAAGAATTTCTTCTCCCTCCTGTATTGCAATAACTAGGAAGAGATTTGAATGGAAATCAATTTGTGGCAATGGAAGATGGCTTGTTACTTGACCGTAAGATATAAAATATATAGAATCATTTGAGAGATGTCGAATTCACTTCCTTGTCTCGTTGTCCTCGTGAAAAGCCATGCAATTTTCCAAAAATGGTTTTTACATGCACTAACCTGTAATATGGCCATGTCCTAGGGAGCGAGCACTGGGTCCTGTAAGAACTTTGACAAGAGGTCCAATTCATTACCATGCTTCTTTAAGAACTGTTTGCAATTCTCTCCCTTGAAAGTAGGTGTTGGGTCGGGAAGTGTTAACATATTTCGAAATACTTGAGGTGATACAGAGATTTGGAAATGGTTTCCCATATGGACAATCCGTTGGTTCGGAATATAGTTCTAGGTGCAGCACGTGACCAAGTCCTTAAAGTAAAAAAAATCAGGGATACAATCTGCCGTTGCAATTTCAGATGTCAAGATAACTTTCATCTGGGCATAAGTGGATGAGTAGTATTCATAATCTATGGACCACTGAATACTCTGGTCCTCATGCTCGAAAATATTCAGGGTATCTCCACATAAATATTGTCGAGTTACAACCATAAGGTGATGAGAACCTTCCTTTACTCTTCATTGTATTTAAAATGGATGTTGCAACATCATAATATAATCTCCGATAAATATTGGTTCAATGTGTTTTAATGGGAGATGTCCTCGACCTTTTTTCCTTTTAATGCCAATCTTTTCAAAGCTAATAAAAGCGTCATCAATTTGCATTGGGAAAGTGTACAAAGATGGCAGAGAAATTTAGAAACTATTGAAAAGCTGGGAAAACATTGACAACTATGTAATATACCTGGATCTTGACAAAAGCAAGGTCAAGTTAGAAGATAATTTGTTTATATTTACTTAAACAATTTTCATATTATTTTGTTTGATTACTATTCTTTGTGGCCCAAATGCAAACTATGTTCAAATTGGAAGGGTGGAGCAACATTTTCATATGCAAGCATACTCTCAAATATGTGAACCTGTAGTATATGCACAATACTAAAGAGGGGCATCATGTGAACACCTTTGTAGATGACACTGGGGTAGCAAAATATTGCATTATTGTTGATGATGCCTTAAAAAAACCAAAACAACCAACATTTTTTAGGGAATTCAAGATTGACATAAAGAAACTAATCAGATTCCATAATATTCTCCCATAAATGCATTTTAATGGGAGATTACCTTGAGATTTCCGCTTATTAATGCCAATCTTTTCAAACATCTGTGGTGAGTTGTCACTAGTAAAATCATAATTAATGTGCATTGGTAAGGGGTGAACGTGGCAGGGATGGAGGAGAATTAAAGATGCTTTGGTACTTTTTTGAACCTGGTATTCCGTGGTGGAATTGTAGATGACCTAAGTTTTGGATGCAAGATGTATACTCGGAACATGGGGAATGAGAGTTTGATAACGTGCACCCGATAACCCACAGCCATAAGATTGGCTAAGGAAACAAAAGTGGTCAGTCGGACTCGTGAAGTCAAGATATAGATGGATATACAATTTGTGAGTTCGATAAAGAGTGAGGCTTGCGAGTTTGAGGAATCTGGGGTCTAATTGTAGATAATCGGAGTTTTGGGTGCAATATGTATATCTGAACATGGGGCATGGGAGTTCAATAAAATATTGGGGGGAACGTGCAACCATAAAATTGGCTAAGTGTGGAAACAAACTGGGAAAAATATCAACAGATGTTGGGAAAAATAAGTCACAAGCTTTGAGTCTAGGGTTGAATTGTAAATCACCGAAGTTTCAGGTGCAATATGTATATCGAAAACATGGGGCATGAAATTTCGATGGCGCCTACGTAGGAACCTGCGGACATAAAATTTGCCAACTATGAAAACGAATGGCGGTTGGTCGGACTCGTGATGTAAAGATATAGATGGACATGGAATCTGTCACTCCGTCATCCTGGGAACCCGCGAGCATAGACATGGGACTAAGTATAGAATCAGAATCGGATAATAGAGGGGAAGAAAAAAAGGGAGAACATATAAGTATAGAAGAGGAAAAATAAAGGGAGGAAAGAACTGTATGCCTCATAGTACAGAGAATACAATGGACATGAAAGCAAGCTGCTACGTAGTAACACATGAAAAAAAAGATGGAGTACAAATTTATTTATTTCAAGATAGCAGCACAGGAAATAGAATTGACATGAAGACAAGTTAATGTATAGGAAGATATGGAGTATCCAAGGAGGAAAAAAAACAGAGATGCAAACCAGTTCAAAAAATACAGACAGAGTAAATTAAAAACTATTGGATATGGAGCACGGGTAGAAATATGCACCTTTGCATGGATTCTTCTACATTTTTGGTTGAGAGTTCTTTGCCGTGTCCAGTTTTCCTATTTATTTCTCTAAAAAAAAGTACAAAAAGAAAATGGATATGAACATAAGTTGACATGTAAAGAAAAAAGCAAGGAATATGTATATAGAGTAAATAAAATAGAAATATAGTATAAGATAGATGTAACACCGTGCGCGGGTTGGCAGACTCATGGATTCACATTTATAGTCATGCCTATGTATCACGAGTCCGACCGACCGCAACATGAGATTTAGTAATTTATAGAATATTATAACATTTTACCAAGATTTATAGTAATTTATATAATGCTATAATTTATCACGAGTCCGATTGACCGCTTACTCATTCCATGTTTGTGTAAAAATAGAATAAATTACATTAGTGAATAATTTTTGAAAATAATTTTTTGTCTCCACTTATCAAACAAATGAAATAGCTAATTTCTTAAAACTATATTGGAGAACTTGCACAACGTATGCAGATCAGAGTTTTTTGTAACCATACCTCTTAGTCTCAGGCATGAGCGTTGTATTTGCTGCGACACATTGCACTTCAACTTTTTCAGATCTAGCACACAAGGCTCCAACCCTGTGCCCAATTACTGTGTTCTTGTTTCAATGTAGCAATACAGAGAATACAATGGACATGAAAACAAGTTGCTACGTAGGAACACATGAAAAAAAAAGATGTAGTAAAAATTTATTTAATTCAAGATAGCAGCACAGAAAATAGAATTGACATGAAGACAAGTTAATGTATAGGAAGATATGGAGTATCCAAGGAAGAAAAAAAACAGAGTTGCAAACCAGTGCAACAAATATAGAGAGTAAATGAAAAACTATTGGATATGGAACACGGGTAGAAATATGCACATTTTCATGGATTCTTCTACATTTATGGTTAGGAGTTCTTTGCGGTGTCTAGTTTTCTTGTTTGTTTCTATGAAAAAAAGCACAAAACAAAACGGGCATGAACATAAGTTGATATGTAAAGAAAAAAGAAAGTATTATGTACATAGACTAAATAAAATAGAATAAAAGGAATAGAGTAACATATAGTGTTAGAAGAATGTACCCTTTTTTTTTTTTTTTTGTTCATCCAAGTTTGTGTGTTTGTGTGTGTGTGTATATATGTTGTAAAAGAATATTGTGACCAAAATCAATTACAAACCAGGGAAAACTAGGAAGATGGATATCTCGATTTTCTACAACAAGATAGACAGATATGCTTTGAAGCATAGAAATATGATTTTGCATTATGTTTGATGTATATTTCATAATTCAAGTGCAATACCAACTATATGGTGATCAGACTAGTATGTGTACAAACCAAGGAAAACTAAGAAGTTGGATAATTTGGTTTTCTGCAACAAGCTAAACATATATGCTTTGAAACATAGAAATATGACTTTGCAATATGTTTGATGTATTATCTCATAATTCAAGTGCAATAAAAATTGTATCGTGATCAGACCAGTATGTGTCTAAGATAAAGATGTTGTATTGAGAAATGGGCACATTCGACCATACATGGTCAATAAGCGCATTTTGTACATGGCTTGTTTTGTTCAAAAGAAAATGGAGACTGTATTTGCACATGTAGTTTTCCAATTCTTTTGTTATGGCATTATTTTGTAGAATGTCAATATTGAAGTCTCCTACAATCACAATGGTTTCGTTCAGATGCAAATGGTATAATTCATTGGAAAGAACATTTAGTATGTTAGAGAATGTTTCATGGGGAGCAACATACAGATTTATTATTGCAATTTCTGTTCCATGGAAAAATACTTTTGCAAGCACCATCTCAACATTCTTTTCTTCGAAATGTATATGCTCCAAAATTGTTACATGCTTTTTCACCAATATCATCACCCCATGTGTAATGTAACTTGATATGAAATTGTGATTTCGAAATTGTTTGTTTTGCATGCATAATGCCATGTATGTTTCCTGCAAGCATAGAATATCAGATTGCATTGTGTCATAGTCATTAAGCATATCATCCATGTGTGTATGTAAGTTGCGTGTGTTAAGTGAGAGAATTGATACATATGAGTTTGTTTGTATGGATTTGTAATCATACTGCAGATGCCATTTTGAGGTAGTCCTGAGGCGTTGCATTTCAATATAAACTTTATGTTTGACTTTGAAATTATCTTTTGTAAGAGGACTTAGTAAATACAAGGAGTCTATGCTTCTGACACGGGACAATGTTGTGTATATAATTCCATGTATTGGAATTCCAGCAGGCTTAAATGCAACACTATCAAGTGTTAGTCCTTGAGATCTATGGACTATACATGCACATGCAAGTTTAATTGGAAACTATTTTCGAATCTTCAGTCGACCTGTCTTTGTTGATGTCGATATTGGCTTTGATATTCGCAAGATAGGTGTCCAATTGCTTGTAGTGTTTGAATTATATAGATAAGCCAACTTGTTTTCCTGTCGGTTTCCTATATGCGGTTCATGGAACTGAATCCAGAAGACATCAAGTTTTTTTGTTTTGGTATAGCCTTTGAGTATTCCATCTACACCATTGACAAAGCCATCCTGTGAATCATAGTTTCAGGCATATATTTCAACCAGCATGTTTAATTTCAGGATAAGTTGCGAAGGTAAAGTGGTTGTATGTTCAAGACATGGAACATTTCCATGGTCGTCTCCTTATAGGTCAATTGAATTGATGATGATATCATTGCCAGGCATGAGAAATAGCATGTACTTGTTATGTATTGCAACATCCCTATTTGTGTAGAACAGGTAAGGGAAGGTTGGGTCTATTGGTTCAGGTCACAAGCACCTCGAATTGATATATGTTAAGTCATCATGTGTTTGGTTGTTTGTCCATATTATATTTATAATTGCAATAAATGTTTCATCTGTCTGGCACATTGTAGTATGCAATTAAAATCATTTAATATTGTCCCTCTAGAAGTCTTGCATCATTGTTTTCATGCTAACCGTAGGTTGTTCAAATATCAAAGAATCTTGGATGGGCTATGCCTGGTAAAGATCCCCACAAAATATCATGTCAATGTTTCCAAAGTATTTTGTGTGCACATGTTTTGTGCTTCTTAGTTGGTTGTCAATGGAATACAAGAAGCGAATTCCAATCAAAGATGCCTCATCTATAAATACAAGTTGTAGTTCGTCATAAATCTTAGACAAGGTAACTAACATTTCCTTTCTAAGTGGAAGAAATTGTGACTTGTTAAAAGGCATCAAAAATGAAAAGTGGATTGTTGTTCCACCTGCATTATATGCATCTTTTCCTGTGTATGCAACTATTAGGCCCTTTGGTTTCATAGGATCAAAGGAATTATTTGAATCATATATTCGTATAAGCATTTGGAACAGTTCTTTCATTGTGACTGTCTTCCCTTTTCCTACTCCGCCTGTAAGAAACAAATGCACATGAGTGTGCATGCTCAATCGTTTTTTAAGCGCAATGTCCTTTAGAATTGTTTGTTGTTCTCGATTCAATAGATGTTTGATTTTGTGGTATTCATTATTTTCAATAAGGAAAGAATGTTTTGTGACTTGAAAACCAAGATTGATATGTTTTTCAATGTTGCTCACTCGAGGACGAGGCAAATCTGCTTGCAAGTCATAGGACTCGCACAGAGTTCTGTTTTTTTTTTGGTTTGTGAATGTCTCATCAAGATTGTCAAGGTTTTCTAGTTCATTAACTGCACTTTCTAGATCATCCCATGTTGGATTAACATTGTAAGTAAATCTAGCTTCATTGATTTGCACTATAGTCTCAGAGGCAACATACGCAACTTCCCATGTAGGGAAGTTATGTTTTAATGTGTTTTCATTTTCATTTAATGGAACGTATAACAATAGTTTTTCTCTACAATAGTTTTCATAATCATTATGTTTATTTTATTTGACAAACCATATCACAGAGATTTTTTTTCTTTTTAATATCCATTTTTTTTGTAATGCGATACGAATTCTGCTAAGCAGATATGCTTAGTAGGAGATGGACGCTGGAGGTAATAATCAATAATAGAGTGACATAGAACATTTTCTAAATTGTTAGGGTCTTGTTCTAGCAAACACGGTGGTTTAAGCAAAAATGTGTGTTTCTCAAGTGGAGATGTGTTTATGAAGACACATTTTCTTGAACTACAATTGAGGGGCAGGGAAAGCGCAATGTGGACTGCTTGTTGAGCAGACATTTATTGAAGATTAAGTAACATATTTCCAAGCGTATGTATCATTTTCATGGCATCAATATGACTTATTTAATGTTCTTTGCATATTCTTTTGAATGCACTTGTCATAGATTTGTCAACCTTTGTCATATACAAGGTATAGTATGATGCTGCAACATATGCATTGAGGACGTACTGTGCATCTGTATTTGAATTCCACATAACTGGCATGTCCTTGGAGAAATTGTTGTTCTGGATATGGGAAAGTTTTTGTTTAAGGAAAATTGTTGGTTGTTTAAGCATACATTGTATGGCTTGGATGTACTCATCTTCTATTAGATTTAGCTCTGACAAGAAGTCATCGAAGCTCATCAACTCATCAAACTCTCATTTTTCTAGAAATGACAACAAGGATTTAGATTTCTCAACGACAACATTTTCCTCTAAACTAAGTGGCTCTATGATTCTTGGTGCTCTCATTGGCGGCATGGGGAAGTTGTATCTGTAATGCGAGTTTTTTCGTTTTCTACAACTTTTTGTATGATAATGTCTATGAACTTTGGCAAGTTTTGGATCCAAATGATCTATGTTTCATGTTATGTATTTGTCCACAAATTGCTTGATCTATAAATTGTTGTCAGCTCCATAGACCGGTGCACCCTCTATCCACAACAGTGCGTTGTCATGTTCATTCCCCCTATTATGGAATTCACTCACAAAAAAATAGTACGATATTTTTCCGAAAAATATTTCATCATGGCATATCAATTGTCTCAAATCATTTATTCTATGTCTATAGTAGCGAGTACATGTAACTGGGTATTTTCTTATGAGGTAGTCAATGTCATTATTTTCCAGTGTACCGGTTTGTTTTTTACTTTTCTTGTTCCTATGCAAGTCAGATACCACAACCACCAATGGATCCCAACAATTCTCTGCACTTGTAAATGTGATGAAGAATGTTGGCGAGCCCAATTGTCGGATCATTGCAAAAATATTTTTCTTTTTTTGTTGCAAATAGTAAGGAGGGATGCGAATGTTTTTGAAATCTATGTATCTAATATCAGATTTCAGGATTTTTTCTAGGTTTAATTTGTACTTGACATCCTTGGCCAACAACTTTCTTCCTTGTAACTGGCATTTTATTATTCACACCCACATGCAAGACAACACTTGCTCTATTATTATGTGCATTGTTTTGAAAAACAAATTTGTTATGTGACAGGAGAAGTCACCGCTTGAATGTAGTAGCTCCCATCAAACTATTTTATGGTAATTGAATCATTCTGTAATGTCAGTGGGATGTGGATCTCCATACAAGAGTGCTGGGAAGTTCATTTCCTCAACAAAATTTTCCTTGAATATTCCAAGTGGACATTGCCCCTCAACAGGTGCAATTTCGACAATCTTGTCTTGCAAGTCACGAATGCACTGTGAATCAATGAATCCATGCACCAATGTCTCAGTAGGTGTTTCATTCTTTGATTCATCACTTGTATCAAATTCACTAAAAGTTTCGAGAGTCTATGCAGAGCTTACATCCTCTTCTCCAAGAACAATATTCTAGTTCTCATGCAAGATACCAGATATATAAAATATGCAGAACAGAAACGAAATGCTAGAAATAACAGAATAACAGTGAAATATCCAGCATAATCTTCACAATACACAGAAATGATATACGAAATAGCAACAGAAATAGCACTTGAACAG
>SNQJ01S0061306.1:49227-75289 GCA_010110895.2 Picea sitchensis | reverse complement strand
AAGATCCTTCTAGAAGCGGAAGCTTCTATTAGGTCTTCTTACATCCGCCTTATTCTATTTTATTGAAAGGTCTTATTAATATTGACCTTTATTACATCCGAATACATTAATCTACCTATGTGCGGGTTAGGACCTTAACATCTCATTTATACAAATGTTTTGTGCTTTGTACATGGCCCTGGAACATAATTCTTTGTAATTGTGCTTTGTAATTGGAGGACTTGTCCTAATCTTCTTGAGTCCTCGATTATTTACCTAACATATTCTCAAATGATGCTCCAACAGTGGTGGAAGAAATATGGAGTGAACCCATCTGGCCCCAGAGATTTACCTATAGGGGTGTCCCTTAGGGATTGATCAACCTCCTTCTGAGTTATTGGTCTCATGAGTGCCTCATTCTGCTCTTTGGTGACCTCCTTGGGGATGTTCTTGAGGATGGTATCAATTTCCCGGGATCGATCCACAAGGGGGTTCTGAGAGAATATTTTTTTAACAGGCGAGCATTTCCTTTTCTATGTCAGTATGTTGTTGAATTTTTGTTCTTTGGTCTGAAACTAGGTGAGTAATGTGTTTTGTTTGGCGTCGCTGGACCATAGATCTGTGGAATAATTTAGTGTTTCTTTCCCCCTCTTTCATCCATTGGATGCAATATTTTTGTCTCCACGGTATTTCTTCCTGCACCCTTCTTTCAGCTAGCTGTTTACTTAGTTGTGTTTCCTGGTGCTTTAGGGAGTCCGTGAGGCCTTGTTGTTTGATTTGTTGCTGGAGGATTTGAATTTGTTGGTTGCGATTATCCTGGGCGTGAAACATGTTGCCGAAGGTAGATTTATTCCAAGCTTTTAGATATTGTTTGAGATTTTTTAGCCTCTGTTGGAATCTGTACATGGGGGTCCCTATAGGTATAGTTGCTTCTTTCCACCATGATTTCATATTAGCTTGGAAGTCTAGGTGTGTCAACCAGAATTTCTCGAAGAGGAAAGGATTTCTTCCAGGAGTGCCACTGTTGTTGATAGTGAGGAGAATCGGCCAATGATCTGATCTTGGGGATTCAATGATCATGGCGTTCCAGGCTAGACCATCTAGCATTACTGCTTCCGACATAAGGAAGCGGTCAAGTCTGTTGGAGACCTGTTGAGCCCCCGAGCGCATGTTGGACAATGTGAAAGGTCCATTGTCTATACCTGCATCATGAGATTCCAAAGACCAATAAAGCAGTTGAAATTCTCACTGTTATTTCCCAAAGTATGTGTGGCCCCCTTTTTTTCCTCCAGACCTGTTATTATGTTGAAATCTCCCCCAAGGATCCATCTTTGGGGACTGATGTGATCAGCTAACCAATCCAAGTGATTGAGGAAGGATTCCTTGTCACCTGGTTTAGTGGGATTGTATACGTTTGTGATGTATCCAAGTTTGTTTGATCCAATGAGACGAAAGGAGGCAGTGATGGTCCATTTGGAGGTGAAAAGGTCGTCTAGCATAAATGTGTATGGATTCCAAAGCATCGCCAGACCACCAACAACTCCCTTGGTGTCAATTTCCACGTGATTGGCTTGCTTCTAGCATTTTTGAAGAGTAGAAGAATCCTCGTCTCCCGCGCATTTTGTTTCTTGCAGAATGAGAATGTTTGGCTGATCTTTCTTGATTCTTTCTCGGAGCATAGCTTGTTTGTTTTTTGCATTCAAGACCCTTATATTCCATGATAGCATCTTCATGAGGATGATGGGGGTTGGAGGGGAGGGAATTTGTTTGAGATTAGATGTATCTGACACGAGTTGATGAGAAAGTTCCCAACATCTTGAATGAGTTGATGTTTTGGTTTTCTACCCCTTTTTTCTCTTCTTTTGTAGGTTTGCGTGGATCCTTTGTTGTTCCCTTTTGAATTCCAAGGTTTGCGCTGGCACTAGCTGATACCCCTGTCGATGAGTTGACAAAGACTTTGTGCACTTTACGCAGCTAGTCTAGTGATATAGTGTATAATTTCTTCTTACAGTAAGCTTGCTCCAAGTATGCCATGTCGATGCCTACTAGCTCTTGATCTTCCAAATTTGTGCTTGGGTCTCCTATTTCCAGTCTGAGTGTGACGTGAAGGGAGGCATCAGAAGGTGGTGGTTGAGAGGGATCTAGGACTGAATGTTCTAGATTCGCTGTGCTTTTTCCTTTAGCAGGGTCATTCCATGGTACCGTTGAGGAGGAACGTAATTCGGCTGAGGTTTGGAGGGATTCAAAGGAGTTCTTGGTTGGGGGTCCCAGGGGGAGGGTTGAGGGGGTGCCTGTTTGACTTGATGCCTATGCCTACCTATGACCAGGGTGAACCCATCCTTCGATTTTTTTGGGTCTTCCGTAGAGGGTTTGGTAGGATTATTTAAAGAGAATTCATGGAAGAGATGTCTGTTCTCATGACATTTTTGGCAACGAAAGGGGATGTGCTCATATTTGAGGGTTTGGGACCATTCATCATCCTGGTAGTCCAGAGTAATGGCCCCTGGGGGGTTTGGATATATTCAAGTAAACACATATACGAGCGTAGGATGTGTACCTTCATTTTTTGGTCGCTTCTGAAGCTTTGACGTAGATGTCGATGGTTCTACCTATTCCCACAAGGATCTCTTCCAACCAGAATTCCTGTGGGAGAGAGTAGAGTCACAGCCAAATTGATGCATGCGTGAAATATTCCTTTTCGGGGTTGAATCGTTCCGTCCAGAAGTGGAGGAAGAAGCAGGTCGAATTGTAGAAATATGGTCCTCCTTTGAAGATTCAATTTATGTCTTCCAGATTGTGCAAGATGATAGTGAAGAAGCCTTTTGATCCAAGTTGGAGGTCATATTGTCTCTTGGGTTTCCACCAATGTTGGATCCATTTGACTAGATCCTTTTCCGAGGGCCAAAGCCCTAAAACATTTCCTATCAAGGCAAAATCCCTCATGCATTGTTTTTGATCCTCTATTCTTGGAGAGTTGATGATGTATTTCAGAGTGATTGGGGCTTGCGAAATACATTTTCTTGGTTCCCAAGTGCAATTGATTTTGGTGTGGTTGGCTACTGGATCGATTTCCATTGGCTTTTCCTTTGACATCTCTTCCTGCCAGATGATCCTTTGCATGCCCTCTGGGAGTTCAAAGGTCGACCTTTTTGAATGGTGGGAGTCGTGCTCCTTGGTAGTGACTGAATTGTAGGAGGGGGCCTGGGGCTCCCCTCCCTCGGCCTCCATGTTTGGAGTAGCTGAGAGAGGCAGTGCACGACTGGTTCTAGACAGAGAGCCCTAGAAGACATGTTTATCTGAAAAAATCAAAACAAGTGGGTTTTTAACCTCCCTTCTTCGCATTTTTACCAAGAGGTCGAAAACACACCCTTTTGACTGGATTTTGAGGGTGCTTGAGTTGTTCAAACCTCAAACATCTTTATTCTTCTTGTGGAAATCATGGGCAGAATGCCACATGATTTATACCATAATGATCCTGAGGGAAAATATCAATTATTGCTTGACTCCTATGAAGTAGATTGCAAGATTCCTATGAAGTAGATTGCAAATTCATGTGTTAACACACAATGCAGTCCATATTCTATCTCGACTATTTGAAAGGCAGATACTTTTTCATTTGGTTGTCAAGAGGTAATGATAAGATTTATTATGCCTCTTATTCCTAGATTTAATGTAGGCATGCATAATCGATCTTGATTCATATTTCTAAGTTTAAGGCTTTATGATTGGCAACCTAAAGTATGCACTCCACAAATTTCCTTACCTTGTTGAGTCCTTTATGAAATGCAGAAGGAAATTGAATAGGAAAGAAAAAAACATGGACCCAACTTTAGAATGTGTAACATAGAGAGACTTGAGAGAGTTGTTTGATTCTTACTAGGATGAACAAGGTATCACAAATAAATGTTTTCCATTCAACTTATGTAATAAATGATGATGAACTCTAACCAAGTTGTAGCTACTAAAAAGGAAATCAAAGGAGGCTTGCATGAGAAGCTAACAATGGCAATTGTTGTCCCACTTCTCTGGGGAATTCCACCTGTTGCAGATAGGCTTCACTTTGTTGTTCGAATTGGTGGAGGAATTCTAGAGAAAGTATATTGGCAGTGGGACTTCTTATGATTACTTTGTTTTCTAGTCTTCAACTGCAAATACTTGCATTTATAGATGTGATTTCCAAATACATACAAATACTAAAACTTCTCTAACACAATGTAGACAATATCATCAAAGAAAATACATCCTTAGAGAAGTGTGTAACCCAACTAAAGGTTGATATGCCTGTTATTGGACTAATCGGTAGGTGTGGACACTAACAGATCTCCCTAGATCCACCTGGATCTAGAACAAAATAGGGCAGGACATGACTCTTTCCCTAAGTTGCAATCATTGAATCTGCTAGTAAGGAGGAACAAATGACATACCTTTGTATCGCTTCCTTAGGTATCTGTTGCTCCCCCTTCACTTCGGTGCTCTCGTGAGGTCAAGTCCAAGAAAAAACAAACAAACCAAAGTGAATATAGCAAAATGGATTCAACATCAACTTATGCATATGATCAAGGAATTACACAATAAAGTAAGAATAACTTTATGTGAAAGGGACATGCCGCTATATCATATTAATTGAAGGTAGAAGATACAACCTGATCGCCTTGATGTCACAAGCTTCCTTTCAGTGACCCTTGGTTCCAACACACACACTTTCTCTGTACTTGCATGAAGAAGATCCAATTCCTCTAGATAGACCAACTAGAGTCTCTAAGCTTTTGTCTAAGCAAGGTTCTTCACACAATTCCTTCACCAATTCTTCAATTAATCTTGCTTAAACTTTTCCATGAGAAACCTTTCAATATATAGGAGAAGGAGAGATGGTTACTGTTATAACCCTAAATTGCAGTATCCCTGCTTACCTGGCATCAGGCCTACTCATTGCCTTTCCTTGCCAAAGCCATGCTAAACAGACTCTTCAAAAACCTCCTCAATCAAGTAGCATGCGCCCTAACCTAGCACTGGGCGCGTTGGGACGCTAGCAGGCCTTCTGCAGCACGCATGTGAACACTGGCTGGCCCACTACAACCCGCGTTTACCTAACAAAGCAAAAAATCAGGAAAGTTTCCGCCGGGACGAAGAGATTTTTGTCAGTTAACTGGAACTCCCAGCCATGCATGGTCGAGAGTTCGCCTAAAACCCTAGCTCCTTCTAGCCTATAAAAGGAGGGGTAGGGGTACTATTCAAAGGAGGAAAAATCATAGCAAAGAAACTCTGCCAAATTGACAAGTCTGTTTTGTCCCAACCCTTTAGCCTTGCCTTAAGCTTTAGGAGAAATTCAAGCAAAAGCAGTTGGAGGACAAAAGAAGAGGAGGAGCCCAGGATCAGGATCGAGGAACGGTGGTCGGTCTCTAAATCACTGTAAGTTGATTCATATTGAGATTAATAAAGAGATGCTTTTCCCATCCCAAATACATGAGTCTAGAGATGCTTTTCCCATCCCAAATACATGAGTCTTATCTATGTTATTGATTTGTGTTTAATCTCTAACCCTAGAATAGATCAATAGCATGCATGCACATTTTGTCTTGATTATGGGATCGATTTATGGAATGACAAAGTGCAGTTAGCGAGAAGCTCAACGGAGGATCTACCTTTCAACCAATGATAAAAGGTTAGTTGATTATTCCTTGCTGTTTGGTCTGAGAAAAAGGGTTCTAGGTTTGGGTAGGAGGTTAAAGTTATTCTTGAAGGGTCATGATCCGCATGCAAGTTTAAAACCCTAGCTTGCTAGTCCATAGGGTAGAAAACCCACAACAAAAATTGGTGACTTCCACTCGGGATAGTCTTACTCTTAGGGTTTCCTGATTTGGTTAAAGATATTTTGGGTAGTTCAAAGAAGTTCACTATGTTTCTTTGTTTATTTTTGTTTTCTCGCTAGGTCATCGTTAGCAGGGAACCTCGTTATCAATACCATTTTTCCTTGACCGACGCTTGACATTTATTCTCAGGACACACAAAGGTACACGAGGCCCGCAGAAGGCCCGCGACGCTGCGGTGCTCGCTCCAAAGTAAACCATCTACGCTCATCGGTGAACGCTTGTTGTAGATGTTTCAGTAGCGTGTAGGGCTCGGAGAGTTTAAGAGGCAGTCTCCTCTTCTGTGTCATAAGTTTACCTTCTCAGGGTGCTTTTTGGATCCTGTCTGTGTCTTGTTGGTTTATTGTCTTTTTTTTCAGTCTGTCTTATTGTTTTGGTTGTTCTTTTGCATTTGTTTTCATTTTTTGCAAAAGCTTTCTTCGTTGAAGAAATAGCACCTTAAGCCTTTTAGAGACCTCGCTGTCAATACCAGGCCTTTCGTGTCCGGGCTGCCCGTGTTGTTTTATTCGTTTATACGGCACCAAAATTGCTTAGCAATAGCTCACGGCACTACACAGAAACAACACGCCGTTGCACGCTGCGGTTGTCTTGGTGGACAACCGTGGGCTTGATTGGCGCGCCAGCTTGTAAGGCCATCCTCCCGTGGTGAGAAGAGCTCCTCTCGAGGTTTAGAGTCTGAGGCTGCAAAGTCAGCAGGTTAGGACATCTTATCCTTAGCTTGTGTTTGTTATTAGATTTTGATAGAAAAGATAAAAGAGAAAATATTTGTTTTATGGTTTTAGGCAAGTGTTAGAATCGATATTGTTTGGATTGCTTTTTGCATTTTTTATTCTCTGATTCCGTTTGCGATCTACGCTTTAAGCCAGAGTTTTCTTTTATTTCTCTTGGTTTTGATCTTGTCACTTTTCCTTGTTGGGCGCTATTTGCAATAAAATAAAAAAATATATATAATTTCTTTCATTTTCTTTAAGATTTGAAGATCATGTTGTTGCATCAATAGCTAGAAAGAAGTCTTTTGCATAAGTTTTTAAAGTGCATGTCTAGTATAAGTAGCCTCCGTTTATCCTGAGCAAAAAGTCCTTCATATTTACTCCATTAAATCTTAGTAAACTTGAAAAAGAAAAGAAGCCCTTTTTGTCGAAAAAGTTACCGGGTTTTGCATTTTCATAAAGTTTGTCGCTTACTTATTGTTCATTTTCTTTGAGTCTTTTACACACCATCGGGCTTAATTTTCGCTACTTTGTGACTTTTAAAATCCCCATTAAAATCAACGCTAAATAAAATCAAGTAGACTTTTCTATTTGTAGGGTGCATACACTACAGTCGTGAATAAAATTAGAATAGGTTGAGAGTAAATTCTCCAAGGCTACCCAAACCAAACATCGAGTCTCATTAATAGGGAGTGTAGAAGTCCGGGGCCACGAAGTTATTCAGACCCCTCTAACATAGGGGCTAACACGAGGTCACATAAGGAAAGTGGCAATGGGTTGATAACCCCTCCAAAGTCGGGATCGAAGCCGCTGTGGGAGAACACATATAGAGGATCTCGAACGGATTTCGCCATTTGTTTTCCACTCGAGCTCGCGGGTCTCAACTGCTCGAGGTCCTCGCACGTCTTCCGTAACAATTTCTCGATACCTTTTGATGTGTTTCTGATAATTCTCGCTTCATCGTGGGTCTACCCGACTACCGACCGGTGATCCTGATAGTTGTTCACGTGCGGGCAAACTAGTTGCCTATATTTTCTAGGGACATACATCAGTGACGGGTATATCAAGGTACCTAGGACTAACATCTGACCAACGCTTTGCGAGTATACCCTGAGGGTGCTTCAGTTTTCGAAGCTGCACTTTGCACCAGAAGTTGCTCTAGTGTTGGTTGTTGCAACCGTTCTTCATACTCAGTTTAGTGCTTGCTTGATTTATCTTCTAGGGCTTTCTTTTAGTGCGTGTCACTGTTTTTTCCGTGTAGAATAAATTAGCGTGTCTTGTATATTCTCAATACGCTGAGGATTCGTGAGTTCGGGCCGGTCACGGCGTTTCGGGCTCAAGGCCAAGAGCATCGAAGCCAATTCCCCGGCCACCTTTGAGGTCGAAGTTAGACCAACGAGGGTCTTTGAAGCAACCGGGGCTTTCAACCTTGAGTCCATCAACCCTCGGGAGGGGATCAGCCAATCTTGGATTGGTTGAAACTCCAAACGCTGGATTTTGGGCCAAACATTATTGTGCCAATTCAATTTTACAAACGCCTTCGTCGCTTCATACCCAGTTATGGAACAAATCTCCGGGAATTCTTCCATTCCTATCACTTTTGTTACCACAGGAGAAGCTTCTTCTAACTTGCCTTTGTCGATGGTTCAGGCCACCATGGTCTCAGCCACAACTGAGCCGCCGCGACGGTATCCGACGCCATTCATCGTACGCATGCCACACCTTACACACCTAGTGCGACAGCCCCGCTTTCATATATGGTATGCTCTAGTTCGTGAACAAGTCCCGGCAGTTTCACTTCTTCCTTTCACGTACTTTATTCGGGGCGTAGCTCTAACGCTTCCGCAGGTCAACTTGGGGTATTCCTGTCCCTTTCAATGTTTTTTTCCTTACGCTGGGGGTCATATCCTTCATTTGTCCCCTTCGCTTAGTGGATTGAATCAGTAGTCCGCCGGGCAGCCTGGACACACAAGTCCACTTGGAGCCGGAGTCAAGGAACACCTGCGCAAAAACTCACGCAGAAGTTCGTGAATCCATTCATTTGGAACGGACGCTTGGTAATATCACCTTCGTGATCCGCTTTTCCCATCGTGGGCACACCCATTTTGGATACCACGCCGGGCACGTGGTACTATTCTCAAGCAATAAGTACATATACTGTGATCTTGAACCGACAAGGATCTGCTCCTTCATCCGAATGTGATTCTGGGGTAATTATTTTCCACAACCAATGGAACCCCGACAGTTTCTATGCCTCTCCCCACATGATTGGCATGGGGTAATCCTTCCCGAAGTCCATCAAACATGATGAATTACCAACATCCTATGTCCTTCATGGGGAATCAACAAATCCATGTCTCTCAAATGCAAAACCCTTACGCCGGTCAAGGTCCAAGGTTTCTACCAAAACCCCGGCCGGAAACCAAACTTTTCCTGGCAACCAGGTGCTACCAAAACCTTCCGTGACCCTTTTATCCTGGCTGTCAGCAACAGCCTAAACTACCTTCTTGGCAACGCTACACTTGTCGGATTTAACACGCTTGTTGAATGATCCTATCTGCCACGATCCGCTATTCTTATGTCGACGGTTGCTCTCTCGACATCCCAGTAAAGTTCGGGCTGCTTCCAACGAAGATCCGGTTGATCACGTGACCACTTTCCACTATGGTGTTCATCTAACTTCCATTGAAATATGACTCCGCCCAGTTGCGATTATTTCGCAACGCGACTTTATTGGGAGTGCCAAAATGGCATGAGAGCTTGATCGCTCCCCGACATTCCTTTGGCTAACCCGCTATGGCTTTCCTTAACCATTTCCAATTATCTGTGAGATACGATGTCGGCACTGAACTTTTTTCCAACTTTGAGCAAAATAAGACCGACCATATCTCTGATCATATTCGAAAGTGGCGATGCCGAAAAGAGTCTTATCAAGGTACCATTCCCACCACCAAAGATTCCCGCTGAGTGGTTCCTTAAGTCTTTAGTTTCCCAGAAGCTATCCAAAGACGCCGCAACTTCAAGGGTTTTCTCCGAGAAAGAGGCCATCATGAGGGCTCATCAGCTTGAGCTTATCTATTCTTAGTCCGGTCTATTGTACACCATCCTTCCGTATGCACCACGATCAATTCTAGAAAAAAACCAGACAGAGAATCGGACCACATGCCGACGGTGACGTTATTCGGTACAAACTAAGTTCCGGCCGAAAGCAATTGACAAAACACTGCGCCAGCTTATCTATACAACACTTCACCGCTAGCCGTGACTACTACTTCTTTGGTCGTTCCTCCTACTCAAACATCAAGTACACTGTGACAGACGACTCAACCCGTGCTGCCAACCAAAGAATCCAAAAGGAAAGAAAAACAACGCTAAAGAAGAGTAAGGGGATAAGAAACAAACCGATAAGGTCATGAGAACCACCGAAAGAGGAAGGCGAGGTATCCAGGCAACCTATGTGCGGAAGACCAACCAACCCACCTATGCCTTTTGACTTCCAGAGGCCCAAATTTTTGTCACACAGCAACAACAAGCCAGGTTGACTAATCCCTTTCAACATGGAAAATTTAACTCAAGCCTCGCGAAGTACCGTAGGGGGCGTACCACTAAACCCGCTCTCTACCCCCAATAGTTCATCTTCCGCGAAACTATATATATGATGAAAAGTGACGCTTCATAGCGACCAGAGCTCACGATTATAGCAAAGCAAGTGCCTCCTGAGAAGGGAAAAAGAAGTCGAGATCCCATCTCTTCCTCTGCTGCATCGAGAAGACATTGGTGAAACAAATGACTCGCAACCCAAAAGGTGCGTTCAAAACTATTTCATAATTCAACGCAAGGGCCACCCGTAACTACTCTGGTGGAAGATTTGTCACAAACCCTTTTGTGCTATGTCCGCTTTGAGGTCCTCCAAAAGTTGCCCCCGCTAAGAGAAAACTCATCGACCACTTTAGGCTCTACCGAGACTTTTAACCCCGAACGATCATGTTAGATACGATCGACTTGAAACCTCGCTTTTGCCTTACTATCGCCACGCTTCGATAGTAGTGGCTCACCCCACGAAAACCTTTACACGAAATATTTTCCGCGACGGTAGACAAGGGCGCTTCAACTTGCATTATGTCATTAACATGTCGAGTTATCTACTAACTCGCTGTTCCGCCACCTAATTTCCATCGCTCGAGCGAGTCGTTTCTTTCCACCATGGCATCATTCCTTCTTTCCTTATGCAGTTAGGAGAGAAGACCATCTGCGCGTCGGGCGAAGTAGTCGATGCCCCGTCAATTACACCTATTGTTAGGTCGGTTGGACTTATGCAATGCAAGCGTGGTTGCCACAACAGTCCTATTGTTTCCACATGAAGGCTCGATAGTGACTATTGATCGCCATATCCTTCTTCTCGACCTCACCTGTGCTTCTAGGGGCATCCATGGTTCCCATGGTAGATAATCCTCAAGCCGGTGGTGTCAACATAGGAGTTGGTTTGTACCCATCTTTGATGGGTACTTCGATTACCCACCCCCTCAAAGTAGCGACAAAGCTAAGTTTATTTCGACCACCATAAGGTCAGATTTTCCATGCTCGGCCGCTCAAGCATCAATTTACTTTAGTGATCCGTGGATTTTTCCTTCCCCATTAGACACGATGGATGCGACAAGGCATGCGAGCATGTCTACGCCCCTGTCGGCCACTGAAGTAGCTGCATCTATGGTTCAAAGAAACTTCAGCTACTCCCCCGGATCCAATTCCTCGCGACAAGAGTTGATCCGCATCGAGCCTATCCGCTCAGGATTATCTTGTCAATATTGATTCATTAGACTTAGTCTTGCCTTCTCGACAAGCCATAATCGAAGCAATGACCGGTCCTGACAAACTCGGGACAACTCTTCATCACGATCATACTTCCTCCCGAGTTACACCGAATCGGTAGGCATGAGAATTCACTATCACCGGCGGTTCAAGAGTTGACTCTAGGCTGTAATAGAGTCAAGCCTCCAGCACATTTTAAAAAAGTTATTTATTGTTCTCGCATCCTGAATTTGGGTTAAAGTAAGCCAAACCTCGAATTTATTCGAAAAGTAATTCTCTGACCTAATTCATTTAGAGACAATTCTCAGTAAAGAGCCTTTGGCTGTTTACTCAGGAATATTCAATGATTATAGTAAGAAGGCCATATTTCTTATTAGAAAAGATATTTAATCAGGTTTGAGAGTTGATCCAGGAAAACAAATTCATTGGGCATGGAGTAAAGTGAAAACCACAGAAAGGATATTATAACAGGGATCACATTACTTGCGTAAAATGAGGCAAGGTAGTCTTTCTTTCAACTATAAATAATCATGAATTAAAAGCAGAAACAGAGAAGGAAAGGTCCACAGTGAAAGTATCAATCAAGGAGGAATTTTCACTATGACTTTGGAAGAAAAAACTTAAAGGTTGATGACTAGATACAAAGCACTAATCAGGAGTGAATTCCGAACAGTCACCATGAACACGTAACTTTATCAATCAAGTACAGAAGGAGCATGTAAATTGAATTCCAAACATATTTAACTCAACCAACAAAGAATAGATAGAATATAAGACAAAAAAGAGGACATAGCGAAAGAAATGACCGTAATGAATCTCAAAATTTCAAGAAAACACGTCACTATGTATAATTTCATTTCTGGTTCTCAAAATAACTTTGCGTTCCACACAGGAGCTCTCTGCGCTCCGAGCTTCCTCCCGGCTTCCTTTTTACAATGGATTCATTTCAATATAAATTCCCTCTCAAGGAGGTTGAAACCACATCATATCCTAACTGAAAATTAACTACTCTTCAACTATCTTTAACTGCTTATAACAGTAATCTTAATTAAATTAAAAGTACAACATAATCCTAATTTATGAACTGTTTATTTGATTCGCCTTCATGCGAAAAAATCTCTGCAATTGTCGGGTAGTTTCTAATCAATATTAGGAACAACTGTCCATCTTCCCCTGAACTCAACAACTATCTTCCATCCTCGGCCAAAAGAAAAACGCGAGTTTTTTCATTCAATCAACTGTTTAGTCTTCCTGCAACTATTTCAGTTGCTTCTCCTCTCTGTTTATCCTTTGCAAATATGTGTCAACAAATCTGTTGCTTTTACCCAATCCAACGTGAATATTGTCAGCGGTATATTGTCTAGTTTCACTACCAACGTATTGCCTTTCTCGGCTCCCAACATCAACTCTGCTATTTAGGCCAAAAGTATAACAAATATATCGAACCTCTTCTGTTTGCACGGCAGAATGCTCCTTGCTTACATCCACATGTCCTGATAGTAATAACCAAAACTTATTGACCTCCTTCACGAGTATCAAATTCTCTGCACATACTGCAAACAATTTAATCTGACACTCTATGTTTTCTGCTCCAGAAACTTTGATATAGGGAATGTGCCTTTTCAAATTCATTGTAATATTTTGTGAATAATTTCAAGTAATTGTTTTCACATCTAAGGAAATCCAGCAACTTCTGCTAAGCTTCTACACATGCGGTCAAGTTATTGTTTTGCTTTCTAATGCACTCCTCAACTGCACCTTCACCCGATCCAAGTTGTAAAATAACTTCCCGCGCCGTTCAGAAATGGCCATTGATCCGTCAGGAAAAATCAAACCTTTATCTTTCGCGACGCTTCCATCTTCTGTACAAACAATGGAGTATGCAACTACGTCGTTGCTCACTTCTGCATAAGACATGCATCGAATCTAGCGGGACACCGAAAATACATTCGTGACAAGGATGGCATTTTTTTGCTTTTGAAAGACAAGCTTCATGAATAGACTGCTCCCTCATCGGCTGGTCAGAGTCTAGAGAATCAAAGGTTACAAATAATTTCTACTGCCGTTGTGGCTGCTTATTCAGAATCTCGCTTTCATAGGGCGTATTTGTGGCTTCTCTCGGCCATTCAAGATGTCCGGTTCACAGGTTCGGATATCGAGAACATGGAAGCAATTCAACCGATACGTATCGTGAGAAATGCAATCCCGTGACCAAAATAAAGAAAGCTTAAGCCACCGATCCTCCCCGCTTCCTCAACGCTCATGCTAGCTACGGTATCAACTACAGGGCCTCTTTTGACAATATCAAGCATGCACGTTGTCGGTCGACGCCAATGGAATATATCTCCAATGCATTAGTCCGTTTCAAATCTCGTGAACTATCACCATCTTGTGTCAAGACTTCAGATTTCTTGAGACGCTGAATTTCTCCATCGGCCTTCGGTTTTATAAAAGATATAGTATGAAAACGATAAGTAAACCCTAAATCCTCCGCGGATTGGTCCACGCTTTATGCACGCAGTGCTGGTGTTCGCAAATAATAAGCTTCTTCAGCTATTTATTTCTTCAATCACCGTGATTTTGACCGCTTTTTGCTATTCCAGAGCGTAGGATCTCCAAACCAATAACGCTTCACGCTTTGTAACACTTCCACGATGCTTCCTTTGGCATCATTATAATACTTACATTGCAACAAATGTATTCGTATCCACTCTATTTTCTTCTCGCAGCATATTTAAATCTTGCCACAGGGCGTATATCCTCCAACATTCGAAGACAGATCATAATTCCAAGCTTCTAAATGACCATGGAAAAATCCATATGATTCAAACAATTTATAACAAGGGAAAGATCTATGCATGAAACCAGTTAACAACTGACTTACCCTCGGATACGTTTCCATGAACACCTTCTTCAATCTAAAACATTAATGTTAATTTCTCCTTCAAATTTACACTGCTATATGATTTTCCATTGTTTTATATACTCTTCTTCGACGTGGAGAAAAAGTTCCATGTCCGTGCATTAATTGATGTATGTTAAGGTACGTGTTGCCTCATACACAAGCTCAACCAATCCACTCTTTGTCATTCGAAATGTCCGTGTTAATAATCTCCAATGGGTCACGATATGACGCCCAAAGGATTGTAGAAACTTCCTCTAAAGTACTGGAAATTTGCAATGAAATCTATGACAACATGAAAATACTAAAACCATGTCATTTGGCCTGTGATGTGATTTCCACCAAATTTTATACCACTTGTTATCGCAATATGAAAATAGCTATCAAATAAATCATGAGTGATGATCGCTTATCTCCTATGCCAGAGCTGATGATATTTTTAACGACGCCAACATTTGTTGTGAAAAAGAGGCTTACCAAACCATTATATTGACCTGCTAGATAATTGAAAGGCTAAAGTTTCCTATGCTATTATTGATATTCTTCACTTCCGATGACATAGCTATCTGCTACAGGTACAATGTGTAATCCCATCTCCAGCATCAACTTAGAAATTCTATACTCAGCAGCAATAGTAAGGACAACCTGTACAGCTATATAAAGTCCCGGAACATTAAATATTTCAAACATTATTTCTCCACTATATTCACAGTTTTCAGGAGCAGTAAGAGGACTCTCAGTTAAGAGGAAATAGTGATCCTCATACACATTTGGGATGAGGACACTAATTAGAGGAAAATTCAAACTCTGTTACAACAAACCCTATGATGGAGATCATCCTTGTTCCATTAACCTCTTGGCTACTCAAGATATTTATGCCGAGGGCAACATGGCTTAATTGTCAATCGCCACGATACCTATCAATATCTCCCGAACCCTTCAAATGGGTCAGGTGGATAATGTACCTTTCGCCTGAGCCGGATTGCCTCCGGCGAGATTCGCGATTTACACGATCTTTTAAGCACTCGATGTTTTGCTTGGTCTTTATGAAGATATGCCAGGCATTGATCCTAAAATTGTTGAACACGAAATCACTACTTACCCTGATGCTAAGCCCGCTCGGACGTAAACTTTGTCTGGTTAATCCGTAGAAGGCGAATATCATACCGGGTTGAGAAATTGCTTTAAGGCGTGGTCTTCATATAATTTATTCACTTGACTCATAATGGGCAAGCCAAACCTATGCCGCCGATAAAAAACAAGGCATCTATTCGTAATTCCAGACTTATTTCCGGGATTTGAACAAGGCGTGTCCAAAGACAATTATCCAACTCCATTCATCAACCATATCATTGATGAGTGTGCCTACAGAAGCCTTTTCATTCATGGATGGTTTCTGCCATAACTTCAAATCCAAATTAAACCTGATGACCAACACAAAATGACATTCATTTGTCCGTAGTACATTCGCATTTATCGAAAAATGCCTTTGGTCTCAAGAACGCTGAGCCACTTTCCAGCGGGCCACGTCTTTGGCGTTTCATGATATAAAACATATAGTCGAGGCTTATATAGATGACTTCGCATCACACTCTTGCAAGTGCAAGGATCATCCAATGCACCGACTAATCTTCGCCGCCATCGCCATTCCTGATTCTTCGCTTTAAATCAAACAAGTGCTTTTGTGTGACATCAAGACGCTTGTTAGGTTTCATAGTTTCAACAATGGGGATCATGGTTGATCTACTTGCTGCGGAGGCAATAGTCCATTTCCCCACTTAATAACAATTTTACAACTTCAAAGTCTTCAAGGCAAGGCTAACTTACGACACGCTTCATCGCCAACTATGCCAAATCACCAAGGTCTTTATTCGTTTACTGAAGAAATACGTTCATTTCTATTGGGATGATGCCGCTCAAAGCTCCTTCAAAGCATTGAAACACACCCCCACTTCTACCCCTCTGCTGCGGCCACCAAATTATAACAAGGATTTCCTATTATATCCTGGCTGCCGCAGTCAACCATAGGCATGGTTTTAGTTCAGAATATGATTCGCTTTTCTCAATATTATTGATTTATTACTCCTGTTTCAGGCCTCGTAGGACGTGAACTTAATTATACCCATCTCAAAAAAACTTGTGTTGGTAGTAGTGCATGTTGTCCAGCGGTTTCATGATTATATTCTACTTTGTAAGACCACCGTTGTTTCCATTGTGAATCCATTTCAAGACATGTTGACACGACGAAGCATCGATGGGAAAATCAGATGGATGGTCATCCTCCAGAGTTTGACTTGATTTGTGTCCGCGAAGTCCAAAGTCACCGGGTCTTCGCTAACTTATTTCAAACTTTCGGGTTGAGCTATAGGGACGAAGCCCAGGAATCGCCTATCCGCGGTGATATGTTTTTGATTGAATCATCTCGATCCTCGCACAAGAGATATAACATCTATATCCGCATTTTGAAGTGTCCTACCGCTTCGTGATGATGCCTAAGATACGCCATCGTGCCAAGAACTATCTATACTCAATGATACTTTGTATCGGGTAGGTGTAGACTGGTATATTAGAAATGTGATGTCTCACTCATGAGGAGGCCGCCATAGTGCTCAACGATTGTCATATACAAGAGGTTGTATGTCACTTATCCGAAAGCATATCACCAAAAGATTTTAAGAGCAGGTTACTTTGGCCCACGCTTATAAAAGATTGTATCGACTCTATCAAGAAGTGCCACCGCGCTAAATCTTCTCACGTAAGATGAGGGCACATCTAGCTCATATGTTTCCTATTATCATCGTTGGCCCCTTCATAAAATGGGGATTGATTACACTACTTTGCAACTCACGCTCGTGGGCATTGCTATATCATTGTAGCCGCCAACTACTTGATCAAGTGGGTCAAGCGCGCCGACGCTCAAAGATGATGCCGGAGAGACCGCAATTTTTCATTTAACCAGATTATAGCACGACGGAGTCCCGAGGGAGATTGTCACCGCACTATGGGAGCCACTTTCATAATCGTAAATGATGACCGAAGTTAACGCCAAAGCTTGCTACAAGAAGAACATTCTCACACCTTTACTATCCCCAAGCCACCGGGCAAGTGGAAGTTGTAAACAAACTCTCAAGACAATGCTACAACGAACAATAAACTCAAATCCAACCGGGCATTTGATGTTGTACTCAGCATTATGGTCCTACTGAATGTTTGTTAAGACCGCAACTAGTTTTTAACCTTTTCAAATCGTTTACGGGCCGGAGGTGCGCCTTGCTCATCGAATGTCAAATTCCATCTCTTAAACTGGCAGTACAGTTATTGCCGCATAATTTTCCTCGCTTAGAAGAACGGTTGGTACACTTTGAGAATTTTGACGTGGCAAAGATCGCTGATGCAGCCTTCGCCAATGAGGCTCATAAGAATAGGGTCAAGTGTCAACATGATAGGTCCGCTCGTCTCCTCGGCTTTCCTCGAGGCTTAATTTTGTCCCCGGTTTACTACCAAGAAAGACTTCAAGCAGAAAGCGAACCCATGTGGTTTGACCCTTCATTAAGGAGGTGTTAAAGAAGCTACGCCATTAGTCGATTTTTGAAGGGAATGCTTTACGAGCCTAGAAATGGGCTCTACTCCTCAAGAAGTATTACTCATAGCTCGGTCACTATGGGTAACTTTTTTATAACATATGTATAGCTCCCTAGCATTTTTGTTTCTTTTGAAAATGTGTCATGGACGTGGTTACACGTTATCTTTCGGGCCACCATGGCATGCGTCATGAGTCCTGTGCCATTCATTGCATGCTTAATCCGCGTTAGTTTATCACACGCTGAGGATTGCCTCCGCAGCTTGGTTAATATTTACACCATAGGGTCATTTGTTATCTTCCGGGGGAATATGTTTAGGTGACACCACAAACAATGTTGTCGAGTATACCAGTTTATCGAAGCTGTTTTCGATGTTTTATTATTGCATTCGCCTCCCGGGTTCATTCCAGACTAACCGTCGTGGTTGCAACTAAATTGCATTATATCGGGTGCACGATCCTAATTTACACCGACGATTCCTTAGGGTACGCCTCTTTGAACGCAACTTTGATTATATCACATATTTTCATGTTCCTAGAGCTCCAACTCAAATCACGTGATACTCTAGCTAATCACATTTTAGATTGGCATCTTTATGTTCACATAAAGAAGACCATGATCAACACATGTAAATATATTTTGTACACGTAATCCATAATCTAATACGTAAAGAAATAAAACCATATATATACACTGTAACTCGAGTACATAGATGGGTGCAAGCACCTCAAAAGTGGGATTATAATGAGTCACTAGTGGGCTTATGCCCTCAAAAAATATATATATATATATGCTCGAGGCACATAAAAGTTTACAGCTACCGTGGCCTCGCGGGCCTTATAGTCATACAATGTACCGACCAAAACGCTTTCTAAATAACCGGACCCATGTCGGAGGTAACCCCACCATATGAGTCCGCATGGAGGGCGGCAAGTTCTATCCTCGATCATGGAACCGCGTGAGCTCAAGAAGTTCCTACTAACTGCGACAAGATCCCTCTCAAATTGAGGGATCTCGCTACGCTAATCAAGGCAGCAATGAAGGGTCCCCGGGTCATGGATTCACTGCTCCATGCAAAATTACAGTCATGACGTCCCTTAAGCATCCCAAGCAACATAAAGTTCACCCATCAGAAACTCGGTTATCCAAAAACATGATATATATAAAAAAGACATAAAAATTACATATGCAAACAAAAACTCAGAGTAGGTGGAGACGCACCATCTCCCTCGCCTCGCCAGTGGCACGCTATAGTTGATTCCCGTAAGTCGATCCCCGCATGGGTAGTCCCCTCGGCGGCGGGATCTTCCGTGATAGCCAAGCAAAGAAGTCGCCGTCGAAGGCCTTCTGCATTTCGGCCCTTCCACCACCCCTGCCGTGGCGCGTTAATGTTTCCCATCTACATACCGTAGGGAAAGTCGGTAGATGTCCCTGCATCATTAACCGAGACCGAAGCACGGGAACTCTTCTCATACAGTGGCAACAATGCGGATAGTCCCATACCCGGGTTCCTCAGGTAGGTCCGCGGTTCGTGACGCCGTTAGTCGAAGCCATGCTCTCTACCAATGTGGTACTCCAATCATGATTTGTGCATTCATGCACTAAACCGCATAGCCATCTCAGGCGTCACATCGATGTACCTAAATGGAGTTTCGTGAATTTACCAATGAGCTTATAAGATCGTTCTCACACAGAGTCAGCCGGTGGATACCGCTAATCAAAATAAGAGGTCGTACCGTTGGTCCCAAACCACACAATACTGCTATCAATTCGGTGATTCTTTGCTCGCCCTCGCAGAAAGATCCGAAGTTAACCGGTTCCCTCTCCTCGAGAGGCCCTGGCCAAAAAAGTAGATATCCTTCTGCGGTGGGCAACCAAGGATTGCCCCTCTATCATAAAGGCTTCTGCATCTGGGTGCCAGAGTCGTCCAGGTATCTGTGCTGTATCTTTGGTTGTGCGTGCATAAATGGACATAGGAAGAATTTCACCAACCCACACTACATCAACACGGACACAACATTCGGATATGCAACAACCAACTAACTGATTTCCTCATGCTCCCTTTCCCTCCAATGAACATACATCCCGCAAAATCACAAGTCAAAAAAGGGAGAGTTAGGTTTTGCACAATCAAAAATTCCATCACGCCAGTAGCTCATGGCTGTCGAGGCGACATTCTCAAGGCATCAAGGCCGCTTAAGCCCAACAAGGTTGATCAGGGTCGCCCCTGACAACTCCACGCTATTAGCTAACCTCTAAATGGTCGACGGCCACCTCCAAAAGCAACCTAAATACTATAAAGAAAGGATTGAAATGCAAGATGGGGAGTTTGTACTTACTTGGTCCGGCGGAAGTCTGTTTGGTCCACCGTGAAATTCCTGGAATCTGGGATATCTTCGGCAAAAGGGGTCTTTTGGCTCCAAAGTCAAAAGACCCCCTTTGATAAAAGTGGTGATAATGAGCTGCCAGCCTCTATTTATAGACTTTTGGCCTCTTTTTTGTCACCCTTTTGATCCCTTTTATCATTTTATACCAAAAATCATTTCGGGTGGTTCCGGAGTTACATGGAAGGGATTTGATCAGGTAATGGGACACTTTTCATTGAGTTTTAAAAATAAAATAAAATATACAAGTATGACGGCCGTCCATAAAAATTCAAAATCAACTCGAAAGCATATATAGGGTAGGATTTCATCCCCATTGTTGCATCTCGTTGTCTTTGTTTTTGATGATATAGACTCCGACCCCACCCAGCTTGTGCTACCTGAATCGCCATATCTTTAGAAGTGTCCTGATCTGGTGGTAGAGCTTACCAAAACATGGATGCCTCAGGTAGTTCCCAATTGCATTACGGTGTCCGCGTCATTTCCACCACATAGTAGGCTCGAGTCCAGATAGTCTACTCAATATGAGTTTGAGCCTCATTTTGCATGGGTCTTTTACTCTTTGTCTTTGCATTCCTCCTGACTCCCAAACATAACGTCTCTTTGCCCTTTTCGCACTTCTCTAAACATGAAAGATTGCCGAGCAACCTTGCTAATTTCACGCTCGATAAAGTATTAGAAGTATGTTCAATCAAGCGTAGTTTATCCATTTTTTCGGTCCGGACGGTCAATTGTACCAACAAAGGAATACTCAAAGAATTCTGATTCTTAGAAGAGTATCCTCGTGTATAATTTTATTCCTTTTCGACCCTGAGGGACTAAACTTATTTAAAAGAAAACCCCTGAGTCCATAGTTAAGCCTTTTTCGTGACTCTAAAATTGAAAAGATTGTCGAGTGACCTTATTCTTTCACACTCCGTTAGAAACGGTCCATAAGAACATTCCCGACAGAGTCCATAGTTGAGCTTTTCTCAGACTCCTTAAAATTGAAAAATCGCCGAAAGTGATCTTGTCCCTTGTCACACTCGTTAAAATGGTTTTGAATTCGACGCCTAGTCGGCTAGTTTACCCTTTTCAAATCGACCAGATCGTTGATCTAAAAAGGTAAATTTTCAATGGAGTTTCCTTTATGCTTTTTAAGACTCTCTAAAAAAATGAAAAATCACCGAGCTAACCTTCTCTCTGCTCGCGAACTTACATCGGCGATGTTACCATTGTGTGTTCTATCAACCGCATTTGCATCCTTTTACCCATCATCCTAGTAACCGTTTGTTTTTGCATTTTAACACCTTTTGGCCACTGGAGGATTTTTCCTGGTATCATTTCCTAGAACATCAACCTTTCGTCTCAATTGAACTTGTATGTTTTCTATGCTCGCTCCTCCATCAGAACGCATTTTCTTATTCTTTTTTCAAATCAACAAAAGAACAAAAAATCAACATACCCTAAAAGAGGATGGGAAAAGTATTTTCTTTTGTTAAGATATGATTCTTTTGATAAATCAATACATCCAGTCCGCTTTTGATTCATCGACTTGGGATTTAGTATGACCTTAGGTAGCCTTGCTCACTATATTGAGTTGTGTCCTCCACCGCTTGGCATTCTTCCAAACATATGGAGAGTTTCAGTTGCCTCCTCGCCAGAGACTTATGATTAACAGATATGTTGCCGAAGTCTTATCACTTGTCATGCTATTGTCCAAGTGAAGTTTGTTACTTAGCCTCAGTCAGCCACTCTGCAATATGTATCTTTGTCCGCGATAATTCGCCATCCTGAAGGCCCAATCAAGTCTTTGTTCGAAATCACCGGCTTCTTCAAATTCAATCATCATCAAGATACTATCAAGTCCATAACCGGATGAGTCGGCCAAAGACCTTCCTCGGTAGTGCAGCTTCGCACTCATATTGCAGTCTTACCCGAGTTTTAGAAGACTTGAAGTTGTTGCTCGAGATTCAAGTACATCCATCGTACGGACTACCGAGAGATGATACTTTCTATGCATATGTCTTTCTCATTTCGATGTAGCTCCAATCAGGTATTGTTCGCGGCTACTTTATAGTTATTTGACATGGATCTACAAAGGTATTTGATTGGTAGACATGGTTCGATTTATCCCAGCATGGGTATGCCCGTTACTTCTGCGGAGACATTTGATATTTTTGCGCATCGACACTTCCCGATTCTTTGATTCTCGGGTCACTCATTCAAAGATATCGACAGATTGGTAAGAATTAGGACAAGATTCGCCATCGATGCTCTTCGACCTCACACATAGGGGCATCTCGCTATAACCCTAAATTGCACTATCCCTCGCTACCGCATCGTGTCTACTTCATTGCCTTTCTTGCCAGCTATGCCGAATGCACTCTTCAAAAAACTCCTCAATCAAGTAACCCGTGCCCTAACCTAGCACCGCACGCGGGACATCAAGTGCCTTCATGAAGACGCTGCGGTGAACACTCGTCAGTCTACTGTACCTAATGCTACCTAACAAAGCAAAAATCGAAAGTTTCCGGACAAGAGCTTTTGTCACATCCAGGAACTCCCACCATGCATGGCTTCAGAGTTCGCTTGAAACCCAGTGCTCCTTCTAACCTATAAAAGGAGGGGTAGGGGTACTATTCAAAGGAGGAAAAATTATAGCAAAGAAACTCTGCCAAATTGCCAAGTCCGTTTTGTCCCAACCCTTTAGCCTTGCCTCAAGCTTTAGGAGAAATTCAAGAAAAAGTAGTTGGAGGAAAAAATAAGAGGAGGAGCCCAGGATCAGGATCGAGGAACGGTGGCCGGTCTCTAAAATCACTGTAAGTTGATTCATATTGAGATTAATAAAGAGATGTTTTTCCCGTCCCAAATACATGAGTCTTATCTATGTTATTTTATTTGTGTTTAATCTCTAACCCTCTAGTAGATCAGTAGCATGCATGTGTATTTTTGTCTTGATTGCAGGATCGCTTTGTGGAAGGAGCAGCAACAACAAGGAGATAGAAGCTCAACGGAGGATCTACTTCAACCGTCGATAAAAAGGTTAGTTTATTCTTCTCATGTTTTCCTGAGAAAAAGGGTTCTAGGTTTGGGTAGGAGGTTAAAAGTTATTCTTGAAGGGTCATGATCTGCATGCAAGTTTAAAACCCTAGCTTGCTAGTTCGTAGGGTAGAAAAACCCCACAACAGTTACATGGATGAGGATGATCCCATCAAATCCGAGAAGCCAGTAAAATGACAACCATATGAATGCCAACTCATTTTATAGAACATTCCCTTCTAGAACCCTCAAGACCTCTTCTCTTTTCCAAGCTTGAAAACAGGTTCACACCTTGTGTATGGAGAAAACTGTGAGAAGTTTGCACCCTAAATGAAGGTGGACTGTGAGAATGAGGCATTCTCACACCCTAGGTCATATGCAGCCTGCGAACTCACTTTGAAAATATGTTTTTGGAAGGAGACAAGATCCACTTTTCTCAGGAAAAAAGTCCTTGTTGGGAGCCTGTATACACCATTTCTAATACATCACCAAGGTGACCAAAATCATGTGTAACAATGCCACAACCCATCATTCTTCGACTGCACTTGCAGCACTTAGGTCAACAATTAGGTCCAAGACCTGCAAGAAACAATCAACAATAAGGAGTGGTGACAAAAAACATGAGAATAGAAATAAATGTGGCTAGGGAAAGCACAAATATGTATAATGGGCCAAGCAATTTGTAAGCAAATGCTTCCATACCTTTCCAGTTATGTGGGTGTACATAGCAAGAACAACCTGCATTGTTGTCTCGAAATGTGTTTTTGCATCATAGCTCTGAAGCAATCACACTTATTATCAATTGAATTTCTATGCAAAATACATTAGCAAATCCAATCTATGTAAATGCATTCATCATCAGAAATATAACAGATCCTCTTAGAGTGGATATGAAGCAATTTCCAAGAGAAGGCTCATTAACAGGAACAAATTTATCATATGTATCAAAGAACATCTCATCAACAGGTCCAAGCAGAGATATTCCTGGTTGCAATTCTACTTTTGGTTGATCTGTATCTACCTCAACCGAAACAAAAGAAATGTACTTCCCTTTGGGAGCAACATTATGTGAATAAGAACAACAAAATGTTATGAGTTCATGGTTAACTCTGATATTGTCAAAATAAAGAATAACATGAAGGGAAATTTGTTGAAAAGGGACCAATTCATGGCATGCTTAGACTATGACTTATGGCTTGTGGATGAGCCACCCTCCATCCAGATATTCTCAATAAGAAGGGGAGATATCACAAATTTTTATGGTCAATTAGGTCTATCCCAAGTGGTTGTGGGATGGAGCATTATCCTCCCCACCCAGGGTCTATTCCCATAAGTGACATGTTGAGCTCATAATGAGTATATAATTGTAATGGTTCTAAGCCCTATTGTTTAACTAACCTTATGTCCTAAAGAATGGTACCATCCTCAAATGAGGAGAAGTGCTCAAGGGTTTTCCCTAAGATATATTACCTAAAAAGAAGAAGAAGAAAACTCATAAAGTTTTCATTCTAAAAAAATTAATACACCATTATTATTTATTTTGAGAGATAGAATAAATGGGGTCTTCATGTAATTGCATAGATAATGTCAACTATAATCAGGTTGCATTCATGTGAAAAATTAAGGGCCTACTAATAGTTGTTATCATACCTCAAATAGGAAATAATCATTTTTTGGTACAAAAGTGTGGCATATCTATTTATGTTCTCTAAGATCGCAATTGGGTTTCCAATTAATCATATCTAAAATGAATTGCATTGACTATTCAAGGCTCCAATTAGGGATAGAAATGGGGAAGAAGGCTAAAAATTCTACGAATTCAACATTTTCTAGTTTGTCATCACCAAAATCCGATTAGGCAATCTTTGCTGAAAATTGAAATTTTGGATTGATGAGATTGTTGGTTTTACTGTAGAGTTGAGTTCAAAATCGCCAAATACCCCTAATGCAACTATATTGTGCAATTTTAACATATAATATTTGTCCATCAATTCAAAATTATTTCTCTTATATTTTAGGAAAAAAATGTCGATTTTCACTCTAGTTATTCTAGTGGCCAAAAAATACCATTTCATTGAGAATTTAGACTATTGCTAAAAATTGACATCAAACAACACCCAAATTAACGACTAATATAACTAAATACATAATTATAAAGATTATCTGAACATAAATTTTAATTAAATATACGTATTTATTTATTCATTCATATGATTAGCATTCATACAAAATCTTAACAACCAAGAATTCATTTACTAAATATTTATGGAATTTGCATCATTTAAACATGGGCATCATATCAACTCATGTCTATCTTCATTTTGTGATATCCAATATGGTGCACAAATTTCAACTTCAAAATATAATTTAAAGATTTAAATAACAACACTACGAAATAAGTATTATTAGTTATTTTTATTTAAAAGTTTATAAAAAACCCATTGTGTAGGATTTATTTACCTTTATGTCATCCCTACTCATTCTATGAAGTCACCAAGGAAAATGACCACTTACAAGATTTATCTCCCACTCAATACATCCCATTATCCATCATGACTGAGGAAAAAAACTACTTACAAGCTTTATGTCTCACTCAATGCATCCCATTATCCATCATGACTAGGCCAAATCTAAAACATCCACTAAAGTCAACCAGTTGAGGTTCTTTTAAGTACCTCAACAAACATAGAATCAACACATGGATATCTTCCTCTTATCCATTCAAAACACAAGCTCAAGTATTCCCTTTTTGTGAGGAATCCATCCTATCAAGTGCAATACTTCAAGCCAAAGAGTTTAAGTCATTGAA
>SNQJ01S0061306.1:19100-41895 GCA_010110895.2 Picea sitchensis | reverse complement strand
CTGAAACTGAGGATCACCACAGCCGCTGTTAATAAGCCCAAAAGGATAACTGAATTCAAAGTCCCCACATGTATCCCAATGTCATTCTTGGTAGTGATTGCCGGTACAAGATGTTGTGAAGCAGAGGAGGAGGAGAAGGGCAGCTGCTTTCCGAAGCACAGTGTAGCTGAAACTGAGGATCACCACAGCCGCTGTTAATTTTCCCAAAAGGATAACTAAATTCAAAGTCCCCACATGTATGCCAATGACATTCTTGGTAGTGATCGCCGGTACATGATGTTGTGAAGCAGAGTAGGAGGAGGAGAAGGGCAACAAGAAAGCAAACTTGATAAACAATGCGAGTCATTGAATTGGTAAGAAGACGACGATGTATTCTGATACTCTGCGATCGGCTCTGGGAGATAAGAAAGTTATTAGCAGGGGATTCTGCAAAGAAGACGAAGGAGATGGAATTGGAGAGAGTGGGCTTGAAATGAATGTCTTGGAGTTGCAGTGAAGAAGACGGCATAGTCAACACGCCAATTAGACTTTGCTTGACTTATTATGCCAAAAAACTGGAATCCACATTGATCCCCAATTAGACTTTGCTTGGCTTATTATGCCAAAAAACCTGTGCGAGTCATTTAGACTTTGACTTTTCAAGTGTGGTGAACGAGTACCTATTCTAGAAACTTAGCATAGTCATCCTAAATCTACATAACTAAACTAAAGTGGCTGCAAGCTAAACAGTCGTTGTAGTCATTCTAGTGTATAAATAATTTATTTATATTTGTATTAATGTTATTTTAATAATTATGTTGAAGGTATATTTTAGGGATAATTTTTGTAATAAATTTGATAGGTTTTGTAATAAATGAAATGAGCGCGAGTCCCGACACAAAATGCATTTTCTATTAAATTTAGTTATTACGGACTTTCCAAAAAAGCTGCTCTCTGAAAGAGCATGCCGACAAAGCTAAAACTATCCACCATACACTAGCCCAATGATTAGAATGTTGTTGAATATTCCTCCATCTCACAACCATCACTACATAGCATACATACATCCATCCATTAGGTTTTGGGTCTCTGCTTGTTCACAAGCCCTCAACTATCTCGTTTCTTTGCCAGCACCGTGATCCAGTGAATGGATTGTCGGTCGACGACCTAGTCATCACTTCATCAGTGGATCGTCCCATCATCATAATTAATTACAACTACAAGTTGGTGGATGGACTCGCGTGCTCCAAAACCAAATTCAAATTCAATTTTGAATGTTCAATTTGGCGGAAAACAATTCCCGGCCAATTCCTATTTAAAATTTCACTACCCTCAAACAAATCTTCATTTTCTTTTAACAGTGGGATGAATGGGAACATTCTCTGGATATTTTATTCATAGCTACAAGGTATTGCATAAATAAGCAATTTTGCAACTGCCTTCCCCAATCTCACATGATCAAAATTGTAAAGCTCTTGCCCAAATTCGGGAAAAACGACAAATCGGGATTCGAGTGGTGCGCGTCGGATCCAGGTCGCCGGGATTATTCTTCTTGTTTCATATGTCAATCCAGTCTAGTATCTCCCACCGATACGACACCCATAGCCGTCAAGAACGCATTTAAATGTTTGGTGCCCCGACCTCACCTGCAAGGGATCAATGGACTTGGGCGTCTTTATATTTATTGCACTGGTGCCTTACTATAACAAAGTGTAGGTATCAATTTATTTTGCCCAAAACTGATAGCGGCCTTTCCCAATCTCGTGGGTAATCATTATTCAAACATAGCTGGAAAATATAGTTTGTATTTGGACACCTGTACATTTCCTGTTCGTCGTGCTAGGGGGAGAGGAGGATTAATATGCATGACTCTCAGATCATTCTCTTATGCAAATGCTGGGATACACATTTCTCAATCAAATCTGGTCGAGAGAGTCTCGTCGAAGAAAGATTGCTACTTCAAATTTTGGGTAGTCTATCTTAGATTCGTATTTGTTCCGGAAGAATTGTGCTTAGAATTTGGAATTTTCATTATCTCTTGGAAGCCATAGGTTTCTTGGTGGTGTGAACAACAATGGCAGGCCTAGGAAAGTATGCATCTGCAGTGCGTTTGGTAGTTTTAATGATAATAGCCGGAGTAGCAGAGGTGAAGGAAGCATCTCCCAGTCCAAAAATGGAGGCAGGGGTTGCTCCAATGGCCTTCGTGAAGGTGGGGTTGTCAAATGTTGTAGAAGTAATCACAGATAATCCAGTGCCATCTAGGGTCAAAACTAGGGTATTACAACTCCTATGCACTACCTTGTAGTCTACTGAAGATTAAACTTTTTATGGATGTTGTTGAGTTGAGGAAAAGGTACAAATATCCTCTTCATTCCTATGATTCATGATATGATCTTCATTGACTTTTCTGTTAATTAGGAATAATTAGGATATAAAATGATTAAAATGTCTTCTAGAAATATTATTGAGTAATGTTATATAAATTCTAATATTCGGTTGGAATTGTTTGATTTTATTGTAGGAATGGATAAATATTGTCAAACCCAAGATAGCTAAGGAGATTTTGAAGATACGTAGGCTATTGAAGGTTGAAGACATTGGGCACAAAGTAGTTTTGAGGAAGATTAATTCTCTATTTTGTAAACTTTAGAAATAGTAAAAGAAATCCTGAGGATCTCTCTATCCTCAGGATAGCTTGATTTACCCATATCATTGTAATATATAGAGGGTAATGAATAATAGAAAGGAAACTAAGAAATTTATCCAAGCATTCATGACTCAGAATTGCTTTGTACAAGCAACCTTTTGTAAATGTTGTACCAGTTATGGAATTAATAGAAGCATTTGGCGTTTTCATCATTTTTGCATACTAAGTTTCTAGTAGCAATGCTTCTGAGGACCGAAGGCCCAGTCTGAAGGAGTTACTATCTCAATCTGTAATTGTATCAGTTTGATTTCCATTCTGTGATTTAATATCTTTTGCAATAGTGAAGATAAATGATGAGTGTGTTGATGTTTTATAGATTAATTGTGTTGTTTGATTACAGGAGATAGATGCTTTATTTGAACATTATCGATAGTTGTTCCATCTCACATTGTTGTAGTTTATTGATCGACAGTTCCTCTCATTTTCGCATACGTTGTTTCTTTTATTAATGTAGCATTTGTTGTTCCTTTCACTTAATTTAGCAGTTGTTGTTCCTTTCGTCTAAAGTACATTTTTTGTTCCTTCTCAGTTCACAATACTTAGTTGTTTCTTTCCAGCAGATTAACTAGTCATCGATAGATCAGTTTATTAAGCATTTCCATAAATTCAATTACTGTTCCTTAGTTAGATCAAATCAGCAATTTAATTAAATGCCTTTAATTCACAACGTGTTGTAGATCAGATTCCAATTCTGTTGAGTATAGATCTTAGCTTCAAAATTTTAATGAATGTGTGAGGAACTTGAATATTGATAAACTCATATTCTCTTTGACTACATGATTTTAGCTTCTACAGCTATCTGCATGGACTTTGTTGATATTCTTGAAATAAAAGACGAATCCTCTGGTTGATAAATTAATATTAAACTAAGGTTGTTTTAGGACATCTTTAGATCCCAACATTTTGGTGCCGTTGTCGGGGAGAATGTCAAAGATAGCATAGGTTGTGTCTTTGAAGGATGAGGTATTGAAAACGGAAGGTAAGAACCTACGTAGGCAATAAGTAAAATTCTTATGCCAGCGCCTACCTTCAGCTGATACATAGAGTTCATATATGTACTTAGAATTTTGTGTGAAGTGTGTATGACTAAGAAGAAAGAACCTGAAAAACCAAAACCCCCACCAAAAACCACAAAAGGCTAGGGCTCGATGGCCCATGGAAGAATCACTTTCATAGACGAAATCATCCGAAAAGATGAATCTCAAGCTTCGGTTGGACTAGGAAAGGATCTACCTGAATCCCTCAGGCAACAAATTCACCAATTGCAGCCCATGCTGAGGTTCAAAGCAGAATTGAAGGGACTGAATAGAGTTTTCAAAGTACAGATCTTCCACCTCTCAGCCCTTTAGACGAGAAAACTCTTGTAATCTAGAAGAAGAAGGGGAGACCAGCGGGGTTGCTAAAGAAAACCCATCACCACAACCTGATCCTAGATCTCCTGTGATAGGAAAAGGTATACCTGAAATCCCAGATAGAGCTAGTACGATTAAATCCCCTAGGGGATCAAGTAATCAATCACCCCAAATAGAACACCCATGCTAAGAAATTCCTGAAGATTAATGACATATTTTGAACCAAGTGGCGCAACCAAATCAACCACAAGCCCATAATTCCACTTTGGAATATCTGATAGTTGATCCAATTGCTAATGCCCCTATGAAAGCAATCCCATTACAAAAATTGCCAACCTTTCATGGATTAATTTCAGAGGACCCTGATGCATTCCTATTTGAATTTGATGTCCTGTGTAGAGGATATGACTACACCTCTGAACCCCAGAAACTGAAGTTGTTCCCTTCTACCTTGAAAGGAGTAGCTTTATGCTAGTTTATGGGATTAGGAGGGGGAACTATAAACTGCTGGGATGAAATGAAACAAGCCTTCTTAATGAAATATCGAGATTATTGTAGAACCAGGGATCTAAAAGATGGAATCTTTCAAATGACTGCAAAGGAAAACGAGACATTAGAAGAATATGTTGAAAGGTTTCAATATAATTTGCAAATATCTCCTTACGGTACATTACCGAGTGAGGTACTTAAAGCCACTTTGATAAAAGGAATGAAAGATGAATGGGTAGAAACACTGAATTTAATGGGGAAGGGTGATATTTATCAAGAAACTTATGATAACATTGTCCAATTGTGCATCAGGTGCTTGTGTGGAAGTACACAGACCAAATTAGGGATGGACACTCTCCTCACCAGAAATAGAAACATTACTAGTGGGGGATTTACCTGAGCAGAAGTCGATAATCTTTTAGAAAATTTCAAAACTGACATTCTGAGCACTCTGACTACACAATTGGATGTCTTGCAGGATAAACAGAAACAAGCAAAAGCAGAGCATACCTTGGCCATACTTTTCCACCGATGCAGAAATAAACATGGTCCGAGGGAATTCCCTTTGGATGTGATTCGGGTTTGTGCCATTTGTGCCAAAGATCTTGCAACAAAGAAATATCCATTTCTCCCAGGACTAAAAGATGTCTTTAGAGAAGCAGAAGAGGAAACATAACCATTATACCTGATGGCTCAGCATCGCCAATGATAGGCCCGTCGCCCAGGTACATAATAGGATCCCTCTTCTTTCTTTTCTGGACAGTATAATCAACAGCAAAATTCTGGAAACACATTGCAGTCCCAACTGGCCAAACCAATCTGTTACAAATCCCAGTTGGCCATATCAATCTGCAACAAATAGCACCTGGAAAAACACTCAATACATCACCCCATCTTGGAAAAATCCAAGTAATAACCCCTATCCTTCACAACGGACTAGCACAGCTGCCCAAGGCTCCAATTGGAATCAAAACTGGCACCATCCCATGGGGATGACCAATCAACCCATGGGGGTGGCGCCCCAAGATCAACCCACTTTACAAGAACCACTCCAATTACCTCTGAATCCTCAATCTCAAATGCGTCCTCAATTACCATTTCAACCCAATCCAAATCCTAATAATAGACCAACCCAACTTGTACAAATTATCGAGAATTTGGATGGGAAATCAGCTCAGTAGGGTGCAATGAACTTTAGTTGAGGGCGCATAATTTCAACTGAAGAAAATGACACTCATCGAGAACAGGAGAATAAAAATGTACAATCAGCAATGAAACCCTCAACTGTGGTCATAACATAAGAAATAGAACAAGGGGGAAACACAGTTGAGCCACAAAATTATGATGAGGACAAGTCCCCTTCTCCCCCATTTCCCGAGAGGCTAATGATAGCAAAACCAGTTGTATATCCTAACTTTGACATCATAGGGGAACTAAGGAATATATATGTTAAGATCCCACTCCTGCAGGCTCTACAAGACATCCCAATTTATGCAAAGACAATTAAGGAATTATGTGGGAAGAAACTTGTCGGGAAAGTTAAAAATTCATCATAAACTCTTCACGTGGTAGGAGCCTTGTCTGATCTCATTCTAGGAAGACAGGAACTGGTCAAATATGTAGACCCAGGAAATCCCATAGTAATAGTTCAGATACAGGGTTGTTATTTTCCAAATACACTAGTAGATTTGGGGGCAACCATTAATATCTTGACCATTGAGACTTGAAACATCCTAGGTTTCACCTCCTTTGAGCCTACTCTAATTATGTTACAATTGGCTGATTGATCAATGGTGAAACTAGTTGGTACATTACAGGATATAGCAATTTCAGTCGACTCTTGGGAATATCCAACTGATTTTCTTATTATCAACCCAATAAGTGGACTCGATGGACATCCAGTAATACTAGGAAGACCATGGCTCACAACAATAGATGCATACATAGATTGTCACATGGGAAACATGACAATTGCTAGAGGAGGTGCTACAAAGAACTTCATCCTGTATCCTCCAGCTAAACCAAGCCCGTACATTATACATCAGTAGTTGCCATGACCTAGATATCTAGAAAAGGATCTACGATCCCCTCTCACACTGGAAGAAACTCTCAGACTCAAGAACCAACTAGAAGATGATGTGATCAACAACTTCATTAACAACCCAACCATTATAAGTAACCCGACATGCCAAATGTTAAAAGCTGTGTTAGATAATGAAGTATAGGGAGATCCTTTGGAAGAATTGATGGAACAACAGATCCTCACTACTGCTGTCCATAACAACAAATCAGTGGAAATTGCACTAGGGAGGTTTATGAATATTAATGCTAATTTAAATGAGCAACAACAACACAAATTAATTTAGATCCTTTCTAAATATCAGAAGGCTTTTTCTTTGGAATATCCTAACATGAAGGGCATTGATCCCCAACTCTGCACACATCATATCTATATTAAAAAAGATGCCCAACCCATATGACAACCCCAACAAAGATTGAACCCTCATCTCAGGGATGTTGTTAAAGAAGAGTTACAAAAACTATTGAATGTTGATTTTATATATCCTATCTTAGATAGTCGGTGGGTCTCCCCACTAGTAATCGTTCCAAAGAAGAATGGGAAATGGAAAATCTATGTAGACTATAGAGAGGTCAATAAAGCTACCTAGAAGGACCACTTTCCTTTACCCTTTATTGATCAATTCCTTGACACTTTAGCATGGAAGCAGTTCTTCTCCTTCCTAGATGGTTTTGGTGGCTATAATCAGATCCAGATTGCTCCGGAAGACCAAGATAAAACTACATTTACATGTTCCTGGGGTACCTTTGCATATAGAGTATTTCCATTTGGATTATGTAATGATCCAACCACATTCCAGAGGGCCATTCTGATCATATTTTCTGATCTGATTAATGAAGGACTTGAAGTTTACATGGATGATTTCACCCCTTATGGCACTGATTTTGATCAAGCTCTGAGCAATCTAGAGAAAGTACTGGAATAATGCATTGCTACTAGGTTGTGTTTAAGCCATGAAAATTTTCATATGATGATGAACAAAGGTGTGGTACTAGGACACTATGTTTCTGCAGAAGGAATCAAGGTAGATCCAACAAAAATAGAGGTAATCCTTACACAAACTGAGGTACGCAGTTTCCTTGGCGCTGCAGGATACTACTGTAGGTTCATAGAAAATGTTTCAAGAATAGATGCACCTTTAAATTATTTAACTGGTAATGCGGAATTTTAGTGGCCTGACAAGTGTGATGTTGCGTTTGTAGGACTAAAAAATTTGGTCTCAACAACACCAGTGCTGAGAGGACCAAACTGGAAATTGCCATTTCATATTTCTACGGATGCATCGGATATCACCATAGGCACTATCCTTGGGCAGGAAGAAGACACGAAACCTTATGATATTTACTTTATTAGCAATGTTGTCCCTTGACCAAGTTTTGGAGTTACTTGGTCATGTTTGACCGTTTTTGGAATTCAACAGCCTGTCGAAGACATAGTGCCAGGTGAAGTAGAGATCACAGGATCTCGACCCACTTTTGGGTCCATTTTGGGTTTTGGGAAAATATAATGGGATAGGGATGTCGGCCCGTGGGTTTACGCACTTTTAGGCCCACTTTTATAATGTATAAAGAGACATCTAGACATGTAGTAAAGTATCTAAGGATTGTATCTATGTGATATAGGCTATGTGCCGAGTGGGATCTGTGTGATCAAGGGGTTGTGCACCTTGTAAGACTTGCAGAGCTTAGTGCAAGTCCCTATGTGGAGATATAGAAGGCTTTGTGCTGTAACGCAAGGAAGATGGATCTAGCAAGCTGCACAAATCTTTTGTCCTGTGCGCAGGAGGATTTTGGTAGCTTTGTGCCTGTAAACGATTAGAGACCCTCATAAAGAAGAAGAGTTGGTGGACGTAGCCCCAGGGTGGGGGTGAACCATGTAAATCTGTGTGTTATGCTTTGTGCCTTGACTTGATGTGTTCATATTTTCTTTTGCTAAGTGCTTTGGTGTATTTAGATAGATCCACTTATGCTTTATGCCTCTTAAGATGTGTGTGAATGTTAGATCTGACATGTCTGAAGAAGCTTAGTGCTGATCTACTGGATTTGATATCTTTTACTATTGCTAAGTGCTGAAATACATTAGATCTAAGTGAATGCTGCAGTGCTCTGTGCTATCTGCGAAGTGTAATAAGGGTTGAATATTGATGAATGATTGATACTAAGCACTCTGTAAATGATATAATCACAGATCTGTGTCCCAGCTAAGGTTGTAGACACTTGAGTCCTGCAACCACCCCTGCCTTTACCTCGGGTGAGACTTCATCTGCTTCGTAGGTGTTGCCGAAACGGCTGGTAGTTAGGGTTTTGTTTGTGTTCTCTTGTAGTGTTGAACCCCGGGTCTGCCCCTGTGCCAACAAATGGTTCCGTTGCTAGGACTGAAATTGTGATTGTTGTGAACTAAGGGAGAAGAAGCTTTGTGCAAAAGGGTTGAACTAGAAGTCTTGTGCGAAGATCTGTGCCCTAGTGCATAGTATTCTACTCAATTTATAAAGCTTTGTGCTAAGGAAAATAGGTCGGATCTGAAGAAAAGAAGCAAGATTTGAATGCTTGGTGCTCTAAGAAAGGTAAAAGTGGAAGTTTCTGAAGAAAAGAGGTCATATCTAAAGAAAAGAGGTAAGATCTGTAAGCTTGGTTCTCTAATAAAGGTAATAATAGTTAAAAAAATTTAAGATCTAGAAACTTTGTGCTCTGTAGAAGTAAGATAAGTGGAAATTTTTTGTCTCTAAAGTATCGATCTAGGTATGTTTGATAGATTCTATCCTAGCTTGAAACTAGGGCTTTGATAGATGAAATAAGGCTTGATATGAATATATCTGATAAGTATAGTGATAAATATGTTATACCTATGCATAAAAATAATGTTTGGACTAATAAATGGATGCAGGATCCTAGAAAGAGTGTTTTGCAGGCTAGTTACCATGATCCTAGTGTGCAGTACAAAAGAGGATGGGGATCATTTAAAAGGAAGAGAAGATTAACCCTATTTTACAGTTGCAGAAGACCGGGACATCTAGCTAAGGAATGCCCTGGTGGAAAACCTAGTTGTCTCTATTGCAAAACTATGGACCATGAAGTGTTGGATTGCCCTAGAATGATTGCTAAGGTTGAAAAAATGAATTTGAATGAAGAAAACCCTAAGGCAGATCCATAAATAGCAGAACCCCAAAAGGAATTAGAGAAGGTATTGCTACAGATGAAAGACACCCTGAATGACCACCGACGTGTTAGGTTATCTGAGGTCTTTAAAGAAAAAGAATGCATTGAGGTAAGAATAGGGGACTTCGACATTAACTGTGTTCTAGATGAGGAAACAAAGGTGAATATTATGCCAGAAAGAACCTGGGAAGCTATAGGGAGACCTGCTATGATTCCTTCATTGGGAGGAATAGGGTTATTCAGAGGAAAATTGGTAAACCTATGTGGAAAGCTCACTCAGATATCTATGAATGTCAATGGAACTTCGATAGAAGAAGATTTTGAGATTATAAAATTTATTGAGGAGAACGCCCCGTTTACTATGTTACTTGGAAAACCTTGGATTGAAAGAGATCAAGCCAGAAAGAAGCAAGAAGAAGAGGTTTTAGAACAACAGAAATGAGAATTAAAAGATTTCATGACTAGAAGGATCACACAGTTGATCGAAGAATAGGAGAATAGATCGAAGATACTTAGCGTAGAAACCCATATGTCGAAGCTGTAAGAACATCATAGAACTCATAGACGACTGAAGTACTTACCCCAGGTAAAGAAGAAGTATTACCCCTGAGTCCTAGGAGATAACCTCAACAACGCGAAGTGACTATGCCCAAGGAAAATAAGAATCGGAATGGGAAAAGAACCACCGAGATGAAGCTCGCTGGAAAGAAGGATAAGATTGAAAAGTTACAACAGGTTCCAGAGGGTACCTCGCAAAACAAAACTGGAGCTTCATCGGGATAATAGAACAGAGACATAGGTCACTTCACCATGGCGAAGCAATATTGCCATTGGAGGCCTATATATTCGTTCGATTGCCGCTCCGACCAGATCAAAAAACATTGATGGCTCACCACTGGCCCATTGGACCATGCCATAATGGACATAACATGAATTAATGAGGTTCATACTTGTTGCAAAGAAAACCCTTGCCATGATCACCTATATATCTCGTGGCGCCATGCCCGAAGAACACTTTTGCCAACTGAGAATTTCAAGCCCACAGAATATCAAGTTCATACAGTGATCATCGCCCCCTTGTTGTTCATTCATGTGCAGTGTCTAAGATGATTGTGACCCCGATAACTTATCCTGAGCATGTATGTCTGACAATATCACCACAGTCGAGGAATTCATGATAGAAGTTATACTTGATTTAATGACTGAGAGAGTCATGTCGGAGCGAGGGGTATCTACAGGTGTACATGCTTCATCTACAATAAATGGGCAAGCATCTCCCTCCACCGCTCGCGTCGGATCATCCCGATCGATCAATGAGAAGCGAACTAAGCATCGGGATGATCTCGCAAATTCTAAATTGATTCCTAGCATCTTACATGCGTATATACCTCCTCTGAGTGGCGCAGTGAATAGAGATAGCATACCTAGAGACTTTGACTATACCTTGGTCACTGCATACCTCCCGAAAGGAGTGCACGTAGTTCACGCTGACCAAGATAAGATTGCAACACTGAAGTTTAGTGACTTCAACCTTGGAGACAGGAAATCTTACAGCATGCTTGCCCCACATAAGTAATTAACCAGGACCAAAGGCAAGAATTCAAAGATTATCCCACAGTCATGGACCCAGAACCTCGCGCAGTCTACACTGCTCAATGTGATGAAGATCCCACACTTCGAACGCCATAAGGAGGTGAATGCATGTGTAAAGTTACTGCTTTCATGCTATCACGGAGGATACTTATGGTTGAACCAACGCATCACTATGGATCTGACCTTGATTCATCAGATCATAGGGCTTAATATGCAAGGCCCTGACCCACAAGAATTTTACCCTGGAAAGACCTCAGACTGAGCATTAGTGCAAAGAATCAAAGAAACGTATGGCGATGTCGAGAAGGGCACGTGAGGTTACAAGGTATCCTCTATATAGAGCGATGCAATGTGCCTTTCATGCCAACTAATCACAGGCAATCTAGTTCACAAGAACCGACCCACCCAAGTGACTAGATTCATCGTAGACCTCATAGGAAAGTGCGTGGAGGGTCTCCAGATGAATTGGGTGCAGTACTTAGTAAACCAGTTGGAGATTGACTGCAGAGAAGCACAAGACCAAGGCTATGAATTCCATTTTCGCTGGCTCCTAGTCATGATTTCTTTCATCGCCTGGGAGCTACTAGAAGGCACCACGTTCCTGGATATTGAACCCTTCGAACCACTGGCCGTGAAGTTCTGTACGTTGTGGTAATCCAGCGACATGAAAAAGCAGTGGAAGTCCAATGCCATATTCCACACCTATTACAATCAATTTAAAACAACCATCCAATCTACACCACACATCACTCTGAACACCCTCTACAGGTTTCGACCCCTGATGAAGTTCAGTGCAGATAGACACTTTATATACATCACAGCGTGCACTAACGAACACAAGAAGAAGTTATAGTCCTATTACAAATTAACTGAAGAATATATGGAGGAAATCATTAAAGAATGGTGGGCGGACCTCCTTGTGTCAGTTGACCCTGCTGAGATATCCAATGTTGATAGCCCAGAAACTATGCCAGATGCACCAGGACCAAGCAAGATGAAGAAGCCTGACGAGGTTCATGATGTAGACAGTGCATCTGAAAGAAATGCCTCTATCACACCAGACATAGGGGGTGATGGTGAGGAGATAGAAGGCGCAGAAATCGAACGACAGAAAGGTGAAGTACCACCGCCTAGGGACGAAGAGGACTCATCGAAGAAAGGAAGGTTTCACCTCCGAAATCTTCCTCGAAAGAAACCTAGAACCCCTGTAACCAAGATGTGAACTGCCCTCACATTGGATGACTTTGATTTCATCATTTCAGTCGTGGAAGATGCTTCAAAGGAGGTATTAGAGAAGTAAGAAGCGAAGTAGGAGCAGATGTATAATCGTATCGATATTGAACTCCAAGGAGTGCAGCAGGTACTCTAGTCTAGCCATGCAGTCTCCACTACACCTCTAACAACAGGCACAGTAGAACCAGAAGATGAGCCATCTCAACTCCATGGGATTGTTGATATGGTCGAATCTCACCTTCGATGAGCTCATGAAGACACAACACAAGCCACTCAGGCTTTGACACAGGTACGGGGAGTACTTGTCAAGCAGCGCAGTACCGTCAAACGAGAAAAACTTGCTCTTCAAGCACAGTGGGACAAAGAGAAATAAAAACTATAGCAGAGCAACGATAAGTTGATCATGGAATAGCTGGAAGTCAAGGAACAATTCAAAATATCACTTCGATCAATGACTGTCATAGAAGTAAGAGATGAAGAACGAATTCCCCAACAGGTGGCCCAACTTGAAGAAGTAATCCACCAAGTTCAGCAGTGCATTGCGGATCTGGAACTTCGTACCATTCCCGAGACTCCTCAAGAAGTAAGAGATTTAAGGGAGGCAACTGCCCACAATGCAGTTGGAATATTAAAATCCCTTGCTTTAGAATGCAAGCAGCTGAGCTCTAGGAGCGCTCAGACTTATGAAAAACTCACGGAGAATCTAGAGCTACAGGCATTGGAGGCACAACTCCAAGAAGCAAAGCAACATGCTGAAATGTTACAGGCACAACTAAAGGCCCTAGCACCAATAGAACGAATGAAGAGGTTTCCATAACAATGCACGACCCAACAACAAATCCAGGTGATCTAGAACAAAGTGATGGAAGTCTCTCAACGACTTCAGCTAGTGAAAGAGAAGGCATGCCAACTGTTCACTGAAGTTGAAAGCCAAGGAGATGAGCTGGAACAAATCATCCTCACAACAGAACAACGCCTAGAAGGGCCAGTGAATGATGTAGTGATCCAGGAGTTCACTGAGAAAGAGGCCATCACACTGCAGCAGGTCGAAGCATCTTGAGCCAAGCTTGAGGCATTTGAGGCAGACTTTCTCAGACCAGAGTGACTTGGGACGAGTCACATGTGAGTGTTGGGGGCATGTTGGCCCTTGACCAAGTTTTGGAGTTACTTGGTCATGTTTGACCATTTTTGGACTTCGACAGCCTGTCAAAGATGGAGCACCAGGTGAAGTAGAGATCACGGGATCTCGGCCCACTTTTGGGTCCATTTTGGGTTTTGGGACAATGTAATGGGATAGGGATGTCGGCCCGTGGGTTTATTCACATTTAGGCCCACTTTTGTAATGTATAAATAGACGTCTAGGCATCTAGTAAACTATCTAAGGATTGTATCTATGTGATATAGGTTATGTGCCGAGTGGGATCTATGTGATCAAGGGGTTGTGCACCTTGTAAGACTTACAAAGCTTAGTGCAAGTCCCTGTGTGGAGATATAGAAGGCTTTGTGTTGTAACACAAAGAAGAAGGATCTAGTGAGTTGCGCAGATCTTCTGTCCTATGCACAGGAGGGTTTTGGTAGCTTTGTGCCTGTAACTGATTGGAGACCCTAATAAAGAAGAAGAGGTGGTGGACGTAGCCCCAGGGTGGGGGTGAACCACATAAATCTGTGTGTTATGCTTTGTGCCTTAACTTGATTTGTTCATCTCTGCTTTTGCTAAGTGCTTTGGTGTATTTAGATAGATCCACTTATGCTTTATGCCTCTTAAGATGTGTGTGAAGGTTAGATCTGACATGTATGAAGAATCTTAGTGATCATCTACTGGATTTTATATCTTTTACTATTGCTAAGTGCTGAAATACATTAGATCTAAGGGAATGTTGTGGTGCTCTATGATATCTGTGAAGTGTAATAAGGGTTGAATATTTATGAATGATTGATACTAAGCACTCTGTAAATGATATAATCATAGATCTATGTCCCAACTAAGGTTGTAGACACTTGAGTCCTGCAACCACCCCTGCCTCTACCTCAGGTGAGACTTCATCTGCTTCGTAGGTATTGCCGAAGTGGTCGATAGTTAGGGTTTTTTTGGTGCACTCTTGTAGCGTTGATCCTTGGGTCTGCCCCTGTGTCAACAAGCAAAAGTCTCACTCCCGCTGAATTAAATTATACAGTAACAGAAAAAGAATTTTTAGTTGTTATACATGCTATTAATAAATTATGCCACTATATAACAAGCTACCCAGTTATTCTGTATACTGATCATTCTATTATTAAATATCTAGCTAACAAACCAATCACTAATGGATGGATTACTCGGTGGTTTCTACTATTGCAGGAATTCAACATCACCATCAAGGACAGACTCAGAAGAGAGAATCTCATCGTAGATTTCTTGTCCCGCATACCCAAAACAAATGATTCTATGACAATAGAGGACCAATTTCTAGACAAAAACATGTTCGCAGTCATTATCAAAATGCCATGGTATGCTGATGTGGCTAATTATCTGGTAGTTGGGAAACTACCATCACATCTATCACCTAGAGAAAGGAAATTGATCGTCCAGTGCAATGTATGATTCGCTTGGATTGGTGGATATATGTTCCACATAGGGGCTGACCTCCAGATCCAAAGATGTGTGAGGGATGATGGAATTTATGATTTTCTAAAGGCAGGTCATGATGAGCCCCATGGTGGACATTTTGCAGAATGCATAACTGGGCATAATATTTTATAGATGGGCTACTAATGGACCTCAATATTTAAGGATGCAAAGAAATATGTCCAGGCCTGTGATAGCTGTCAAAGGATGGGTCACCCTGGCCAAGTTGATGAAATGCCACTGAAAGCAAAAATAGTCGCAGAACCTTTTGAAAGATGGGCATTGGATTTTGTTGGCCCCTTCAATCCAAAATTAAACCAGAAGGATTATATTTTAGTTGCAACAAACTATACGACCAAATGGGTAGAAGCAGAAGCCTTGACAAATGAAATGGAGGAAACAATCATTAAATTTCTTTTTGAAATATTTGTATGATATGGATTACCCATGGAAGTAATCACTGACGAGGGGTTGCAATTTACAGCCCATAGAATCATGACCACCCTGAGAAATTATCACATCAAGAACAAAGTTACTCCCCCCTACCACCCACAGGCAAATGGACAAGTAGAAAGTACCAACAAAGTATTGGAGGCAATTTTGACAAAAACAGTGTCAACAAGCCGTCAGAATTGGGCAGCTGAGCTTCCAAATGCCTTATGGGCCTATCACACAACATGGTGTAACACTAATGGATACTCCCCTTATCATTTATTCTATGGAAAATTACCCATCTTCCCAGTTGAATTTGAGATCAAGGCTCTAAGGATGGCCAGGGAAATTTGACTGGATCTTACATAGGCACATAAACAATGCTTACAACATCTCAAAGAGTTATATGAAGCACACCCGTTCACCCTATAGTGCACAGTTGTTATCAGTAGCAGAGAGCTAGCTAGCACGATAAACATATAAAAAATAAATCCTTCCAGAAAGGCGATTGGGAGATTCTCTATGATTCTAGATTTCAGGATTTTCTTAGAAAATTATAGACAAGGTGGCTCAGACTGTATGAAATCTATGAATTTCATGATAATGGCACTGTCACCTTAATAACCATCAACGGATATGGTTCTCCTTTTCTGGTAAATGGACATCGGTTATGAATCTACCATCAACCACTTTAAAAAGAATCTTTTTGCCAAGAAGTAAGTAAGGATCCTACTGTTCATATTTTAGCTAGCTTGGAAGTTAACCCAATAGCCTCAACTTCATAAAATGATGATTCTTATCAAGAACTGTACATATTGTATATAGTTTTCTTTACAGATTTGATTGAGTGTTTTTTAAAGGTCACTCGAGAGAATAGGAACTGGGAAAGATGACTGTAATGAGTATAATTAGCACTCTTTTATGTTCCTCGCTCCTACAAAAACCGAATAAATATAAACCTTGTTATCACAGAAAATGAACATATCTGCATAACGCTAAATAGACCATCCAATACTTCGATAAAATTACCCATATAAATTGAATTAATTTAGTTGATGACTAATCAATCATAGATTCACTAAAACAAAAATGACTGTGCGAGGTTTCCAATCACTTAACTAGATGGTTAAAATTGGAACATCATCGCTGATGTTCTTTTAAAACGAAACAACTGGCGTTCCTTTGAACGATTGTTGATCCCTTTGCTTATGGGTGCCATTCCTTTGAAAGGAAAAACTATTGTATATTTGAGCGATTGTTGATCACTTCGCGAGTAATATCGTCCATTCGAAGTAACGGTTTCCGTTCCTTTTTGTTACACTATTGTTCCTTCTTCGGACAATGTTGTTCATTCGAAAGGAACAATTGTTGTCCCTTCTGCATTTTTTCCTTATTACTCTTTAATCATGCCATTATTATGACAGTCACTCCCTTGGGTATGACCTTCATTAATTAATTTTCATCAACACTACTTCTAATGATCATAAGTAACGATTTGTCATTTTTGTGTGGATTATTTAACATACCTTATCGAACTATTTTTGGATTAATTTCTCCAAATTATCTTAAAAATTGTTCATAATTCATTAACCACCATAATTTGTTTCTTTTCCCTATATGTATACATATACCGAAATGATAATTTTCCTTCATATTATAACAAGGAGTCTAAAGCACATTTTTTACTTGGCATTCTTACACTTCTTATGCCATCCCTCACTCTTAAGGAGTAGATGAGCCTCCCTTGATAGAACCAAAACAAATTTTTTATAAGTAAAGTAATAAAAATTCTCCCACAAAGGATAGGGGGTCTCATTAGGAGCCAACCTACCACGATCATCAGGTAATAACATAAGTGACATTCCCACTATGGCTACCACACTAGGGTAATGGCCTTTGGCATTTTTTCGTCAAAGGACAAGAGGTCTCATCACGAGCCGACTTGTTCACTTAAGTTACGATCCAGTGAGTGGCATTATCGTTATCTGGCTACCAAAACAGGATAGTGTTGTTTTTGGGAAAAGACGATTCAAACTATTTATTAAGGATATAAGATTATCTATGGGTTAAAAGGAAACCTTGTTGAGGCTATGGACGCCTGCGGGCAGTAGTGGTTCTGCTTGTGGTATCAAAGTTTATCTTTAAAATGCCAAGTCTTTTGTGTGTTCCTAGATTTCCTTTCCTAAAAATGAGGTTGTCATTCTGGCTCTATCCAATAACAAGGGAGAGTTACAATTTTATGATATGTGGAACATTTCTAAAAATACATGAACAAATTTAAAAATATCCGGGATCTTTCTCCTTACACTTTTTTTGAAAATAGGCATGTTAATTTGAATTTCCCATGCAAAGTGATGATTGTTCATAATTACCATAAAGTGCTTTTTGAAAGTTCTTAATGATTGTTTTTCCCAGCGGCGACGACGACATACTAATCACACCTCACCTGAAGTACCTACCATTATTCCACTCGTACATTTTGATGGTTGAGCTCGACCTTTTCATTTATGAGGGGGAAGATACTCTGCACATTTTCCGATAGATATTAATAATTGTAATAAATGGGAAAACTCATACTATTTTACACTTGTTGTTCTATGATATTTGTTATTTTTGGCAATATTGCTTCCAAGGCTGGTCAAACTAAGCTACAGGAAGGAACGATAGCCCTCCTCATATGCTCACAAAAACATGGGTGGCTGAAGTATACACCGAGAGCCTGCATTAATACAGGTAACCAAACAGGCAAGAGAAATTTTACATTGTCTGGGGTGGACATAGTACTTCAATAGGCTGCAAGGATACAACACAAATATCATGCTTGTATTTTTTTAGAACTTCTAGGGAGGAGTCTCCATGGTCTGAGATATAAAAATTCCGATTACTGAGCAAATCGTAGCAGAGGTTATAGGCCTCCCCAACACAGGCATACAGTGGACCGGGAGGTATACATCACTCAAGGAGGTTGTGGAATATTTCGTAGATCCTGGAGAAGAACTTGATAAAAAGGGAAAGGGACTCAATCCCAGTGCTCTCAGCGAGCCATGGAAGGATCTGGCAGGAATTGTTGAAAAGTCAACAAGAAATGTGTGTCTAATTTATTTTTCCCTTAAATAAATTAGACAATAAATATTAATCTATTATCTCATAATTACTTGAAAATAGTTATCTGAAATGGAAAATCAGTTAGCTATAGGAAATTCGAGTTCAAAGGTTGACTAGTGGGACATGCAAGTTGAATTAGTTGTAACAGAGTGATTTGAAGTTGTAACAGAGTTATATGTGTAGTTATGTGAGTTGTAAAACAGTTTAACTCAATTAAGTGAGTTAAGCTCAATTGTACTAGTTGTAACTGAACTTACACTAGTGTGAGTTCAGTGAATTAATTATTAATTAATTCACAATCGGTGATCTCACATGCAATTGAATATTTACCACTATTAACTACATGCATGTCAGATCCAGTGGAGACCCAGTTGAGATAATAGGTGAAAGGGATAGTTTAACTATCGGTTTCTAATTTAGTGGGTGAACTCATGCAACCACACACATATTGGATGTGCCCATGAGGAATGCGCAGCCTAGGAAAGAGTAATTCATTCATTACAAGGATTTCCATCAGCAGGGATTGCGCAGAGGAGGCAGGCTGTCTGAGAGTAGTAAATTGGCACATGAATTTGTCAATTTTTGCATGACAGTGTGAGACGATTGTATATTGTACTGATAACTCTTGTATTAGAGTTTTGTATGATGAGTTTTTCATGATACATAATATAAACATAATATATAATAGTGGGGTTTTTAGCTTTATGCTTTCCCAGTAAAAACATCTGTGTTATGTGTGATTCATCTTTCTTCTTTATATTGCACTTAGTGATCGTGTTTTAAATTCCACAAGAATATTAGTAGAAGTGATTATGTATTTAACAGTGGCATATAATTTTTATATCAGGAGAATCTAGGAAATATATAATTTGTATTGAAATTTCTACAGGGTATCAGAGCGCAGAAGATTGCAGAAGTTGAGTTTGTGACTGGATAGAATTCGAATTTGCAGAAAGACTTTCTTGGTGCTACAACTAATTCAAGATCAGAATGGCTTTAAATGGCTTGAGGTTAGAGTATGCACTCGAGGGAATCTCTAACTACATTTCTTGAAAGGACAAGATGGATGCAGTACTTGAAGAAAATGGCTTGAAGGAATTCATTGACAAAGATGTTCCTAAGCCAGATGTTGCAAATGCTGCAAATCTTGATGCATGGAAAAATAAAGTGGCAAAGGCAAGGAGGATCCTGTTGGAGGGAGTACGAGACCACATTGTTTCAAACCTCAATGGTAAATCCACACCAGATTAAATGTGGAATACTTTGACGGATGTATTCCAAAACAACAATGACCATAGAAAATTGGCGCTCAAAGATCAAGATGGAGAAGCGCGACTCCATTCCAAAATATCTCACGAAGTTTGTCCAATGTTGGGATGAGCTGGGGACTGTGGGAATAATAGTCGCTGATGATGATTTGGTGAGCTTGTCTCTCCTAGGACTTCCCAAGAGTTGGCACAATTATCAAGACTCTATAAATGGAAGGGAAAAATTGCCAGATTGGGAACGACTATGGTCAGATTTGGTGCAGGAAGAGTTCAGGTGGAACACCAGAGATGGATATTCATCAAAGCATGATGATGAAGATGATTGTTCTTTGACTGCCAAGGCAAGGAAAGGGAAGGGGAATAAATTCCATTCAAAATCCGACTCTAAATTCAAGAAGCTGGATTTGTCCAAAGTGAAGTGTTTTCACTATCACGGACATGGGAATATCGCTACTAACTGTCCACAGAAGATGAAGAACAAGAAGGTTTATAGAGTTGTAGCTAGTGAGGCCCTTGCCTCACAATTTGAACTTGACTTCTCTTTGATCACATGCATATATTCAAGTGCATTGGGATCAGTGTGGTATTTGGATAGTGGTGCTTCCTTCCACATGATGGGAGATAAGGACCTTTTCAGTGACTTTGAGGAGAAAGATCTCAAAATGGATATAGAGATGGGTGACAATGGACGATACAATGTGACTTGCATTGGTTCCATTACCTTTCAGAGGGAGTCAAGTAAACCATTTCAATTAAAATATTTTATGCATGTTCCAGGTCTGAAGAAAAACCTAGTCTCAGTCGTAATGTTGGAGGACAGAGGCTATGACGTTGTTTTCAATGATGGAAAAGATTTTTTGCGACATAAAACAATGGGTCAAGTCAAGAGGATAGGGATTCGAGTTAAGAATCTCTACATGTTGGAGGTAGATAGATGCACTGCCATGATGGGAAAGGCAGAAAAGTGGTGAGCCAGGATGAGGGAAAATTATGGCATAGGCGATTGGGCCATCTTCATCATGGAGCCTTGAAGATCATGCAACAAATATCTAATGGAATTCCAATGGGAACACTTGCTCAGTTAGATCAGTGCAAGGGTTGCACCATGGGGAAGTATGTATAGTCCAAATTTCATGAAAAGCAGAAACATGCCTCGGTGATCCTGGAGAGAGTTCACACAGACGTGTGTGGACCATTCTCGGTTGCTTCAACAACAAAACATAAGTATTATGTTATTTTTGTTGATGAATTTTCTTGTAAATGCTGGATCTTATTCATGCAAAGGAAGGATAAAACATTCTCAAAGTTCTGTGAGTTTAAAGCATTGGTGGGGAAAGAGTCAGGGAATCAAGTGAAGGCTCTGAGGAGCGATAATGGTGGAGAATAAATCTCTAATGAATTCAAAGACTTCTACAACAAATAATGAATTCGAAGAGAACTCATAGCACCTCATAACCCACAACAAAATGGGGTCACGAAGAGGAAGAACAAAACAATCATGGGTGCAGCACGAGCGATGTTGCATGATCAGGACCTACCAATGTATTTGTGGGTGGAAGCATGCAACACTATGGTTTATGTGCAAAACTGTTGTCCTCATAAAGTACTTGGCATGAGTACACCTGAAGAATCTTTCACTGGTAAGAAACCTGATGTTTCTCATTTTAAGATTTTTGGCTCATTTGTTTATGTGCATGTGACCAAGGATGCCAGGAAGAAGCTGGAACCGACTCCTGAAGTTGGGATATTTGTGGGGTACAAAGAAACACCCCATAATTATCGTTTGTATTTTCTTAATAGTAAGATGACTGTTATGCGGCGAGATATAAAATTCGATGAGGGGAAATCCATGGGATTGTCTCTTGAGAGGGAGATAGACTTGCATGTGGAGGGGGAACTGTTGGTTCCCAAAGATGAGTCTCAAGATGTGGTTCAGCCACATGAGGAGATTCATGGAGTGGAGGAAGCCACTCATGTAGAGCCATCTATCAGAAATGGAAGAAAGTGAACCACGGAAGATGATAGATTGAGACTAGATGTTGCACAAAATGTAGGAGCCCCTACTTCACAGTGCAAACCGAGACAGTCTCCTGATTGATTTACTGGATACATGGATCTCATGAGAAAATGTATTATGACTGAACCATCTTCCTTTTAGGAAGTAGTGCAAGATCCCACTTGGTTTTATGCAATGGTGGAGTAGTATGACTCCATTTTCAAAAAAAATGCATGGGAAATTGTCCCAAGACCGGTCGACAAATCAGTGGTAGGTTCGAGATGGATCTACAAGGTAAAGAAAGCTACTGATGGGAGTGTGGAGAAATACAAGGCCAAATTTGTGTCCTTGGGCTTCTCACATATTGAGGGGATAGATTATGATGAGACCTTTGCACCTGTCACAAGGTACTCTTCCATAAGATCCATATTTTCACTCTCAACGCAGATGGGCTGGCGCATTCATCAGATGAATGTAAAAACTGTGTTTCTCAATGGGATCATTAAGGAAGAAGTGTACATAGAGCATCCTGAAGGATTTGGGATCTTCAAAAATAAGTCATATATGTGCCAACTCAAAAGAGCAGTGTATGGGTTGAAGCAAGCACCACGTGCTTGGTACACTCGGATAGATAGCTATTTCACCGGACTGGCTTCACCAAAAGTGAAGCGGATGAAAACCTATACAAAGTTGTGGTGGAGCGTAAGATTTTAATCATTGTTCTTTATGTTGATGATTTAATACTGACTGGTGATGAGCAGTTGATACACTCATGCAAGGAGGACCTTGCAAAGGAGTTCG
>SNQJ01S0061305.1:36815-47629 GCA_010110895.2 Picea sitchensis | reverse complement strand
ACAACAACAATATCACCGGCTCATTATTCATAACCTTGAAGTAGAGGTTAGAATCAACTTTATTCTTGGTAAAGCCCAAGCTCGTTAGAAAACTGTCTATCCTCTACAATATCAAGCTTTAGGAGCTTGCTTCAACACATACAGATCATTCCTCAACTGGCAGACATGAGACTTTCTATCTTCAATCTTCAAATCAATTTTTCTCATTACATTGTACCAATATGGTACACTTGCTCAGCTGCAACTCAATCTGCACAATCATGTGCTCACTCTATGTGCTTTCTGTAAGGCACTATCTGTCTTACTGTTTGGGAGTATGTCCTCTACTCTCTCTTCAACTGTTTCTTTTGGAATATGGGAATCTGCACCTACAGCTGCTCTGAGGCTGATAATGACTACTTCATTCTCACCGTGGCTGCTAAAATCTGAGAGTAACTCCTCTTATTCTATCACGACAACAATTTCATCTGAAACTGAGAGTGGCTCAATAACTGATACTGAAGATAACTCTTCTTCTTTCATGGAGGTAACTCTATTTTTCATTGTATTCATGTCTCCATGACCCAACTAATGTACAACACCAACTGCTACTCAGTTTTAAATATGGGGATTGCTCCCCCTGCATCTCATACTATATATGAATCGTGGTTGTTTTGGTTGTCTTCATAAATACATGAACTATTTCTTCAACAAGTGTCTTGTCATAGTCTTCTCCCTTTTGCTGGGAGAATCCTCTGAACATACATCAGGATTTGTACATTTGCAACATGTTTGATATGTATAGATCAATATTGGAAGTCAATACTGATTTTTCTTCTCACCAAAGAATCCATATCCTAGTTTTTCTGATTAGCTTCCTTCTTTGTCACTGAAACAAGGGAATCTTCCCAGGAGATTTCATATCTCCTAGAAGTTTCTGAAGCTACAATCTAGTCTTCTCACGACATCTGTATCCCAGTCATGGAAGTTGACTCTTCATCTGATACTTTTTGAGATCAGGCTTACTCTCGATTTCTTCTGAGTCTATAAGGAATTCATCATCTCTTACATGGTATACTTAGTGTTGAATACCAAGTCTAGATGTGAAAGATAAAGTCAGGCTTCAAATGAGTTCCGCTTCCCGTTCTAATGTTCAGTCATGTTTGGATCCTTCTACTCCTTTCAATCAATCTTCATATGAGATACTTTGAATCTTAAGAGATAGCTTCTTCTTCATCTTTTTTGGTACATGAGTGTATATGGTCATGTACATAGTCTGCTTCATGTCTCATATAATATGTTTCCTTCAACAACCTTCACTATAGCTTCCTCAGAGTTATCACCTGTGACCTGAAACAAGGTCAACAAGCAAGAATAATATTCTTTTGATAGTAGTAGATAAAACAATAGCACGAATAATCATCACAGTATCTCCTTCAAAGCTATAACTTGTGACCTGTCTGAAGTAAGGATCAAAAGTAAGAAATACAATACAAAATGATGTCAACACTCTTATAGTGTTGTGATCAACCATTCCTCCATGTCAACCTGGAACTAACACAAGAGGTTTCTCCTAGAGGAGATGTTAGTTGTATCAGGCAAATGATTACATTAAGCATTTATCTCAATATGCTCACATGCTACCAAGTATAGTACTTTTCAAAGACTGCTATCTTAACTATAGTGTTTACTTGTAAAGGGGTGGTTATCAACTTGTCATGTGTAACTTTGAATCTTATCAACTTAATTAATCAAACCTGGAACTTGGAGCCTTGTCCTCAAGAATGAGTCTGCTTTCTTCAACCTGTCTTCTATACTAAGACAATATGATATCTCTGATAGCATTTGTAGGTAGTGGCACCATCTGGTAGCAGCGATAATGATCACCAACTCTTAAAAACTTCAAGTGTGATTGAAACTGGTACTACGACTGATACTTCAACTGCAATTGATAATGCAACTACAACTTAGGGTTTTATGAGGAAACCCCAATTTTTCAAACTTGAAATTATGATCCAGGGGATAGATGCGCTGAGATGAGGCGAGTAAGCTGGTGCATTCAGATTTATGAAAATCCAGCTTTTACCCCCTCAAACTTGACTATCAGATTTCTGGACTAGTGCTTTTGGTTTTCTGGTACTTCTGGTTTTTTGCTAATTCTGGTACTTCTGGTACTTTTGGTTTTCTGGTTTTCTAGTAGCAGTGAAAACTAGGGTTTCACTTTTTGAGAGATCTACCCACCGAAAATGTGCACTGAAGGTGCTAAAGAACTCCTTGGGTTAGGGCAGACTTTTCTAGATGGTTTTGAGGTTGAAACTCTTCTTCAATAAAAAACCCTAATTTGCATGTACGACAACAGTGACGTTTTTCTCTTTCTCTTGTGAAAGATGCTCTCTTCAGCTTAGATCTAATACCATGTTAAGGTTTAAGATATTATTATGTTTCTTTTATTTCATTAGATAACCATAGCATAAACAGGATCACTGAGAAATACACAATCATAAGAAACACATCATTTATCCTGGGAAACCCTCATGGGGAAGAAAACTCAGCAAAAACTTTCTTAATATAGATAGCCAATACAATGCCAAGAGATAACTCAAACAAATACAAAAAGTCCTCTCCCAAGAATGTGCGCCTCGCTCTCTCTGTTCTTCTCCAACTGCAGCTGTAGACTTGCGCTCTGATCATCAAGTGAGTGAGTGAACAAATGAGGTGCTAGCCTCTCTTATTTATATAATATGGCACGTGTGAACTGGGGTGTCTTTTCATTGGCTGGGACGACTTCTCATTCTAGGTGGTTATAACCACTTTAATATATTATGGGTGGTTATAACCACTTTAATATATTATGGGGATGACTTTTCATTTATCCCATTACAATTAGGGTTTGACCAATCCACAAAAGGGGTTTTGGTCAATTACAATACCCGACATGATGAATCCGCAAAAGGGCATTGATCTAATGAATAATACATCAATAATAATTAGAATACTCTTTGCAGTTACATTATTTCAACACAAGATAGGGATTATCAACCAAAAAGAATAATGTAAGACTATTCAATAATCTATTGAATAAAGGAGAATGTTACTCCAGGAAATATCTCAAATCCTAGCAACAACTGGAACATCTCTACATCTCAGGAGGAGCAAATCCTGACAACCATCAAGAACATACCTGCATTGTAGGAAGTGATAGAAGAACAAAAATTCCATGTGCAACATCAAGAATACCTATAAGATAACAAAGATCCATGGAAAGCATTTGATGAAGAGCATATGGAAGAACCCGAGAATGAGGAATTTATACCATGCCTGTCATCAGATCCTTTGTGCATTCAGGAGTGCAATGGGAAGATTTCAGAAGAACTTTGTTGGATGATGAAGGGAGACATCCAACCCATTTCAAAAACACAAGAAAGACAAAGGAACAATGACTACATTGAAACTTGGTTCCAGAAAATCAACAAACATCAATATTCCTCCATTATTAAACATTTTTTGGCACCATATCAATCAACGCAACTAGTTTCTCATATCTTGGCATCTATAAAGGTACATTTTTCAAATTTGGATACGAGTCTACTTGAGATCGTGTTAGGAACATGGCTCCATTGGAAGTATTCCTACACTTGAAAGAGTTTTTTCTTCTTTCAGTAGGGTAGGATATCATAGAAAAATAACATGAATAAAATAGTAAAGACAAAAATAAGTCTAGTTGTGAAAACCGGGTTATAGGAGCAACTAGACACGAGTTTTTCTTGAAAACTAGGTAACTAGTGGGAAAAATTCTCAATAAAAGTTATGCACGATGGTTCAATCTTGTATTATGGTTCTTCAAAATCATTTGTGTTTTTCTCATGACGAATGATGTGGGATTCATTAAGGCTCACCTTCCGATAGATATTGTCCCATCAACTCCAACACATCATCTGAGATTGAGATTATAAATATTTATAAGTACCTTGGGACTTGCATACATCAATGGAAAGCCTCCTCATTGTCAAAACTGGGAATTCATCAAGGTATCTTGATTGACAGATCTTGCAGGTGACTTGACTCCAACACATCCATTCGTGCCTGTCAGGATGTACTTAGGTACATTGACACTTGTTTTCATCACTGGTGAGTTGTCTTACATTGATTAACGATTTACATTAATGGTCGGTAATCCATGAATTATTTCTATGTTAGACTTCAAGTAAATTTATTCACATAGATTGAATTGTACCAATAGGGGTTATATGTAAAGACTATATGGTTTATGGTATCAACAACAACTCGCAATGATCATTTTCTTCTTCTAAAACGTTTCCTGTAATAACAGTTAAACAATATGTCTATATATCGTTCCAATAAAAGATTGTCATTCAATCTTAAACAACAACATGGTTTATCTAGTATAGTTTGGTTTCACTGGTAGCCACCACAATTCATTTCCATTCTATTTCATTTTCCAATAACCAACAGATTTAGATCAACAATCATAGTCCACATAAACCTTGCTTATTTTTAGAATTTCAAAGTGTTCTCTTGGTTCCAAGTGCACATCATTTTCAGATTATATTCTCTCTTCATGGTTCCTACATATTTAGCATCAACACCAATATAAGATCCAAATGAAGAAATGAATAAGTTGATAAGAATAAAAGAGTTGAATGAAGACATTACAACAAACATCCAAGGAGAAAACATTCATAAATCAAGCATCCAAGTTGTAGATATACAAGTAGCAGACATCCAATTTGCAGCCATCAAAAGAACATTCAAATTGCAATCCGACAAGCTAAAGTATCTGGTAAATCAAAGTTTGGTATTTTGATTTGTTAATAAAAAAATTGGAGTAAAACTAAATTACTTATATGATTCTTTGTGGCCTATTTAAAAGTAAATCTATTTCACTACACTATCAACCATTCCACACCTTGACCACATTATTAATCTATTATACCTGTTGGAAACACTTATTTTTTTTTGAATACTTTATTTATCAAGGTTGGAGCTGCCTACTTTCTAAGTAATGAAACGATACACTTAAGCCTAAAAAATCGGTTTTCGGGACCTCGTAGATCTTACAGTTATACCTACCAAATCCCCAGTACCCCGACGCGCGAAATGACGAATATTTGGTTTGGTCTTAATCAACTTTTTATTTACCTCGTGTTCTTGCGTCGTGGGGGTCACACGTTGAATGTCCTTCGAACCTCTGACATGCGAAGTTGCGAATCTGTGTTAAGTCAATCTGGTAAATGACGAAATGCCAATATTTTTAAGCCGCGGTAATCTTTATCGCGATTTTGCGACTTAGTGATTGCTACCTCATAGAATGACACATTTGTGGCTCCGATCCCCGAATTCGCGATATTCATAAATTAATCATGGTTTTTTAAAATCCTAAGCCAGGTCACAATTAATTTACAAAATTGTGCTATCGTGATCTTGGGGTTCGTGGCTCGAAGAATAAGGGTAAAATACCCGACGTTGCGAACGCCGAAAGGGGGATTAAGGACTAACACACTTAATCAAAAGGCCGAACTAGATAAATTAACACTTTAAACAACCTCCAACCCGTACAAACCTACAGACTGAAAATTAAATGTTGTTACGATCCTCCCGAGTCACATTTTTTCGAAAATTTATTGCATTTATTAGAATTTTAGTGAAATGATTGATAATAAGATCTCGCTTTATTTCTAAATATTTCTATTAAATGTTTTAAACAAGCTACAAGCAAAGACTCACACAGACTTAAGTGCTCAAAGCGTAGAGTTTTCCATCATTATCTTATGTTTGCTTTCTAATTTGCGCAGAGCCAGTTTTACCAAGATAACCTCCATGTGTGCTTTTATTCTTGTGATAGGGTTTCTAATTGCAAGGTTCCATACCATGGATCCGCGAAAACATCCAGGGTAGCTACCGAGGTTCCATGTCAAGGTTCATATATCATTTCTGACACCTCGCCTATAAGCATCAATACTGTCAAAATGTGGACGTATGTTTCAAATATTCTGCACTCCGAGTGGATAGATTGTTCAGACGATTCCAACGATAACGAGAAAGACGATTTGTCCACCAAATACAAAATCATTGCTCAGTCAGAAATTGATCCAGGTGGATATCGGTGGCCACCCACCTTTTCCAACTGGCTCAAAACAACTTTCTGGCAATTTTGGCAATTTACTATTTTTAGCAGGTTTTAACTTCCGGGGCCATTTTGAGGGCCCAAATGAAGGTTTTTCGAGATCAAGGTTCTCAATGATAATCGAAGACATACTTGAGCCCTCAAAATGAATCTCCTCGATGATACCTTTCCAACGAGCTATCACATGCCTAAAACAAAGATTGTATGCAAAAGTTACGACCCCGGGAAGTTGATGTACTCACTTACTCAAACGGGGCCCACATGACTTTTGGCGCTTCATCTCCTAGGGTTAGATTTGTGGATGTCTAGGACTTTTGTCATTCCTGTTTATTGTAAAAAGGCCTCCAGAGCCTCATTGTAATCATCTTCTTGCGAATGCGAGTAACCGTCACATCTGTTCTTAGAGATAAGCTACCACCATTCTAGCGAGTCTTTCATTCTGTATTTTTACAGTCTCTGTACATTTCTTTCATTAATAGAAATCATGTATTACTGTATATTTGTGTTTATGGTTTCATCTTTGATACATTTTTTTTATATTATTGAACATCTGCGATATCTTTGTGCATTTCTTTATTATATCTGCGATCTCATTTCGTGCCGAAAATAATCCGGATCAGAAATGCACAAGATAGCAGCAAGGCCACGACTTTTTCCCTATTATGATATGATCAGGTGGGCACTGGACCATGTGGATATCCCGACTAGGACGATATTCAACGAGCATAAGGTGGAAATTGGGAAATTCTGGCCAGAGCATTTGCAGGCAATGTATAAATTGTCTCCCACACCAAACCTTACTCACAATGCCGAATTTCTAAAGGGTTTGAAAATGAATGAATGCGAGCAATTTGGGAAAATCTTATCTGATTTAATCAAGGATTGGGTTTCACACCCTGCGAAATTAAGGGTCGATACTCATGGAATTTATTCAATCTCGTCGTTAGCACCATAATTCAAGTATATAGCGATGATGGCTTGCATACTATATGGGAAGGAGGAAACCACTCATTGTTTCCTCCCATGAGTACCACTTATCCATTCCGTAGCTGAGGGATTTTCTTTCGACTGGGATAAATTGTTGTCAGACAACCTGGCTAGTCGAATTACAGAGTATCGAGCACATAAGGCGAGCGGGAAAGCGTCTTCATTTTTTTATGTCTGCATACATCATGGACACTATTTTCTTCATGACACCTTTCCCATTAATGAAATGGAGCTCGACTCTAACCGATGCAGAGGCTATTCATGTCTACCACTCGAAACTTTGGGAGGATAAAGCCAAAGAGTTTGTATACGATATTTTCAACTAGGTAATGGTTCCAATGCATGTATCCATTTTTGGTCAGCCACCTCCCAGGATCTCAGATAACATCACGACCAACATAAGCAGCGTGGCAGATTGGTATATAGAAGAAAAATTTTCATATATCAGGGTTTTTGGCACATCTGTTCCCCCATATGCTCTGCCGCGATTCTTACCAGATAAGCTATTATGTCATGAGATCACCAGGCAGGCTGTACTTGAGGGGATAAGAAAAGAGATCAAAGGAGGATCGAAGAAGGTATGGCCACCATTTCCCATTCACATCGGTACATATTATTTATTAGATTTCAACCATGCCAGAGCATAGGCCATGACCTTGGAGGAAATGAAATTAGTAGATATTGAGTTTAAGAAACATGACCCTAACAATTTTTTGAGTAACCACATGGGGAACTGTGGTCTGAAAAGATATGAGCATGAAGACTCACCTCACGATGAAATCTTCCAAGGGGTGAGGTATTACTCTGAAGTTTTAAGTTGGATTCAGGCTTTGCCGCCCGGGGATATGGTTGATTTCTATAAATTTCAAGAGCACCGAAGAAGTTGCCTCCCTGAAGTTTTGCAGGGAAGAACCTCAAAACCCTCGATTAAACAACAAGTAGAAGGTGAAAGTTCAACGGGCACAGACCCTAGCAAGCAAGAGGCTTAGGGTAAGACAGAGGAAACTGAGATCCCCAACCAAGAAGAAGGAAACCCACAGATAGTCACCAAGGAAATCGACAGTCCCATCCAATCCATTACGCCCTTTCAATTTACAAAGGGAAACCCCGATACAAAAGTATTGTTCAAAGAGGACCTAACACCTATCTCCGTGGAAGAACTACCTCCTATTGATTTCTTTTTTATAAAAAAGAGGAAGTTCGTGGTGAAGCAGGAAACATATCAAAGAGCGGGCATAGCAGCNCAAACTTACAATTATTGTCTATTATCACAGAGGACAAACAAGTAGGAAAGAGATTGCCACAATTTGCAAAAAATTGCTATACTTTTGAGGCTAACAACCAAACAAAAACTTCTAAGTTGATAGCCCAGTTGATAGAAATATGTGTTTGTTGTATTGAGCAGGGGAAAAGGCAGACTTCTGGGGGAAAATAATGATAGATGTTCATTCCATTCTATTTTGGGTCTAGAGAAACAAAAAAAAGAGGGCACCCTGCCGGTATGGAGGAAGGCCGAGGACAAGGAAATGAAATGCTTCATTTTTTCACTTGTAACTGAAACTCTAGAATGATCATAATTCAAAACGTTTTAATTTTTGTATAAGTATAATCTAGAAAGAGAGAACACGAGATTTTTCTTTTTGGCCAATGGTAATAGATAGATTTATTCTTTTTCCAGAGTTAATAGAAGCAATTCAGAGATTCTAGATTCCGTGAAGACTCAGTTATGTGATTTTCGCTGTTATTTCATACCTAGTTTCATTTCTCATGTGTATCTTTGATGAATGATTAGCTGCAATTTAGTACAATCTCTACTGCGGTGATCAACTGTTTCAGTCATCTAATCGTTTACAATTTTTCCTCTGTATCGGCTATCAATAGGTACAAGACCTGTGGATTATTTAGATTTCTATATTTTATGCTTCGTCAAAGTTTTTCTTGTCTATTTTCTTCTTCTGTTACAGGGTGAGATTCTTCCTTGATTGAAGCCTCACATTGTTGACAACTTAATGTTTTCCTTCGCTTTATGCATGACCTTTCAAAATTAACTCAGTTACAGGAAAAGGCCTTTGGATTTGTTTTACTATTAATTTGGATCCAAAAAATCCTTCATCAGACGGTCAAAAATTGAAACAACATTCTAAAAAAGAAAGTATCAAACCTTTTAAAACCCCATTCCTTCATGACTATGCCCATTGTAAGACAACCCAATGTTGAACCCGACCTTTTAGATCAAGCCAACATCACTTTAAACCTCTTCGATACCATATTAAAGACTGCCACTACCCGGGTAGAACTCGAACATTCATGGGCAACCATTGAATGGGATATAAGCATCTAGGAACATCTGGAAGCTAGGCGAAGACAACTCAGAAATCAGCCATAGCTTCTTTCCCTGAGAGTTGGTTTTTCCTTTTCTATCATTCACCCTTTTTGGATGCCTAGACTTTATACTTCATAGCCTTAAGTACAGACTCTGGAACAACATCTTTCTGGCGCTGTTGTCGAGGACAGAGATCTGAAATCATTTTCCCTAGGAGAACGACATTTGCAAGCGTCTACTCTTTGATAGTGAACACCTTCTAAAGGCTAAGTTTTACTTTTCACTTGGCGACTCCACGTTTAAGTAAGCTAGCATCCGATCGAAGGAACACCAGACAAAACCTAGATGGTAAATAGACCGTGCCTATTTCCGATCCCATAAAAATATTAAAAACAAGAGGTTCCCTTAAACCAACTACTGCGGTCTACTAGCTTAGGCACACACAACCTAAGGTGAAGGTTCCTCTTGAAAATCTAGCTTCGCAAGAAGTCCCCCCTAAGACCCTTTTCGAAGAAACGTCGGCCAAATCAGTCGAGACCGAAACCCTAAACCCAGATTTAGTCTTCCCCGAAGTTAAATATGAAACTCATCTGACTACCTCTAACGTAAACGAAATCAAAAATCTCTCGGTAAAACTTGCGTCGATTGATATCCCTCCTAGTCTTCGGTTAGATTTTCCAACCCCTTTAAATCTCGAAGAGTATACCATATAATCAGATTCCACACTTGTGGGTTCTCCCATTTACATCTCTTGCAAATCAGAGGAACCCAGCCCCCATATCCTGTTCCCACCTTTTTCAGCTTTCTCGTCTCCCAAAGAAGATAAATATTCGCTATACATCTTCCAAAACCCTCTGTACAACATACTAGTTTCCTCTCCTAGAGTATCTATTGCGGCTGCCGGAGGAGGGGGGGCTGCTGGGGGAGGAGGAGGAGGAGCTGGGGGTGCTGCAGGAGGAGGAGTGGGGGTCCAAGGGCCACCCCCACCTCCCAGCATCTTCGCTAAAGTAGCTGCCAGATATGCTCCTCTGGTCCTCTCGGTACCTCTTCATGACCTACCTGAAAACTACATGAAAAACCTACCTAAGTTCATAGGGGAAGGAGACCTCACCGCAGCCGAACACATAATATTTTTTGATCAATTCGCGGATATCCTAGGTCTTGAACATGAAGATGTGTAATCACGATTGTTTTTCTAGACTTTCGAAGGTCAGGTGAGAACCTGGTTTCGAAGTTTGCCCGCAGGATTGATATTATCCTATGATGCCCTCGAAGATTCCTTTCTTAGACAATGGGGTCTTTATTACCTGACTGAGTTTGGATCTTTGAAGAAAAAGGGTTTAGAAACCATCATGGAATTCATCCAAAGATTTAACAAAT
>SNQJ01S0061305.1:12379-36765 GCA_010110895.2 Picea sitchensis | reverse complement strand
TTCCCTAGGAGAACGACATTTGTAAGCGTCTACTCTTTGATAGTGAACACCTTCTAAAGGCTAAGTTTTACTTTTCACTTGGCGACTCCACGTTTAATTAAGCTAGCATCCGATCGAAGGAACACCAGACAAAACCTAGATGGTAAATAGACCGTGCCTATTTCCGATCCCGTAAAAATATTAAAAACAAGAGGTTCCCTTAAACCAACTACTGCGGTCTACTAGCTTAGGCACACACAACCTAAGGTGAAGGTTCCTCTTGAAACTCTAGCTTCGCAAGAAGTCCCCCCTAAGACCCTTTTCGAAGAAACGTCGGCCAAATTAGTCGAGACCGAAACCCTAAACCCAGATTTAGTCTTCCCCGAAGTTAAATATGAAACTCATCTGACTACCTCTAATGTAAACGAAATCAAAAATCTCTCGGTAAAACTTGCGTCGATTGATATCCCTCCTAGTCTTCGGTTAGATTTTCCAACCCCTTTAAATCTCGAAGAGTATACCATATAATCAGATTCCACACTTGTGGGTTCTCCCGTTTACATCTCTTGCAAATCAGAGGAACCCAACCCCCATATCCTGTTCCCACCTTTTTCAGCTTTCTCGTCTCCCAAAGAAGATAAATATTCACTATACATCTTCCAAAACCCTCTGTACAACATACTAGTTTCCTCTCCTAGAGTATCTATTGCGGCTGCCGGAGGAGGGGGGGATGCTGGGGGAGGAGGAGGAGGAGCTGGGGGTGCTGCAGGAGGAGGAGTGGGGGGCCAAGGGCCACCCCCACCTCCCAGCATCTTCGCTAAAGTAGCTGCCAGATATGCTCCTCTGGTCCTCTCGGTACCTCTTCATGACCTACCTGAAAACTACATGAAAAACCTACCTAAGTTCATAGGGGAAGGAGACCTCACCACGGCCGAACACATAATCTTTTTTGATCAATTCACGGATATCCTAGGTCTTGAACATGAAGATGTGTATTCACGATTGTTTTTCCAGACTTTTGAAGGTCAGGTGAGAACCTGGTTTCGAAGTTTGCCCGCAGGATTGATATTATCCTATGATGCCCTCGAAGATTCCTTTCTTAGACAATGGGGTCTTTATTACCTGACTGAGTTTGGATCTTTGAAGAAAAAGGGTTTAGAAACCATCATGGAATTCATCCAAAGATTTAACAAATTATATAATAAGATCCCAGTCGAAGTTAAACCGTTTCAACCTGCAACCAAGGTAACCTTTGTGGGAGCCTTCGAACCTGATTTCACACTCTTATTGAGAGAAAGGAGAGGGGACGACCTAACCCGAATGCAAGATGATGCCATATATATTGAGTCTAACATGATGACTTCTGGTAAATTAAAAACAAAAATAGACATGGGAAACAAAGAAACCAAATGCTTTAGAGAACAAGCAGGACCCTCAGGAGCTGGGAGGTCCTCAGATGATAAAACGGATGATATGGCTAGGATAATAAAGGAGTTATCAAATAATATTTCAAGGATGGAGCTAAATCAATCCAAAGCAGATCAATTCGTTAAGAGAGAGTTCAGAAGGAAACCCAATCCTCAAATTCAACAAATACAGATTAAAAATGAAGACCAAAAAATTCAAACTCCTTTAAAGAACAAAAAATTTATAGGAGGAAATGACTTGCAAGAGTTTGAGGATTTAGAAGAAGACGTTAACAATTTGGGTGACGATTGTGTACAACTTCACCTAGCCAAGGAAGATTATGAGAGGTCTCTGAACACAGAACAATCGTCAAATAAAGGTAACAAAATAAACAATATGGGTGATTCTACCTATCAAGGGATAACTGACACTATAATGGCCGAGCTTCAACATAAGTACAATCTGAGGCCAAAAAATAAACCTGTGTCAACTACTCAACCAAAAAAAATCCTGCTAAGAGGTGAAACATATGAGCCCACTCCAAAATATACCAAGATACAAAAGACTAAAACAAACGAGGCCGAGATATGAGCTAGGAAAACTAAGGTAGCCGGAACATAGACATCAGAGGCCAGAATCACTGAGAATAAAATAGTGAAAACAAATAAGTTAGAAAGGAAGGAGACCGAAGCTCCCACTAGAGAAACATATAAACTCGTGGGAGGTTTCAGCCTCGAAAATGAGATAAATAAGATCAAGATACCAATACCCCTGGTCGAATTGGCAAATAATCCTATGTACCGAAAACAATTAACCAAAAGGATAAATTTTTCAGATTTAGAAAGCCAATCCGACGTGATAAATTTGGAAGACGATAAGCCTAACATAACTTTTGGTCTGGATTTCGAAGGTGCCAGGGATACCGTTGCCCCCTTCTACATTACACTAAACGTGCACGATCGTCTGCTGCATAACTACATGCTAGATTTTGGAGCCTCACATAATGTGATGCCCAAGTCTATTATGGACAGACTAGGGCTCGAAATCACCAGGCCATATGGGGATTTGTATTCCTTCAATTCAAGGAGAGTTAAGTGTATGGGCATGATTAAAGACTTAGTGGTAACCCTCGCACAAGTTCTAGTAATTTTTTTTCTAATGGATGTAGTTATCGCTGATATACCTCCAAAGTATGGCTTGCTGTTATCTAGATCTTGGGGAGCCAAGCTTGGGGGATCTCTTTAGCTAGACATGACCTATGCCACTATTCCTATTTTTAGTGAACAATTCACTCGGTTATACATGAAAACAAGGTTGGAATATACAATCAGTGATCCACAACATCCTAATAATTACCTTGTTTATGTCACCGACCAGGACCTGGGAAATTGTATTTTATCCTTCGATGATGGCGTAAATAATTGTACATAAGAAAATCATATAGATGAAAATAAATCAGAAAGGACAGATGGAAATGTGTATACCATTGGAATTTGGAAAATGTTTTTTGATGGCGCTTCGTCATGTGAAGGAGCAAGTGCGGGAGTACTGTTTGTAGCACCCAAGGATGAATTCGTTATCCCCTTTTCTTATAGATTGCGGTGGGACATAGACTAGACGAATAATGTATGTGAGTACGAAGCCCTAGTCCCGGGACTAGAAGCTGTCAGGAAGCTAAACATTAAGAACTTGGAAGTCTATGGAGATGCGGAACTGATTGTGAAAYAGATAAATCRACAATACCAGGCCAAGCACCYGAGATTAAGATCTTACATAAATTGCACCTGGGATCTAATTGGAAATTTMTTCTCATCGGTAAATGTTCATTATATTCCACGTGCRAAAAACCTACAGGCCGATTCTTTAKCTAACACAGCCTCAACCTTTTCACCCCCTACGACTTTCAAACTAAAGTACCACATAGAGGTGAGGCACAAACCTTCCATACCGAACAACATTCAACACTGGTAGGTGTTCGAAGATGATGAACAKATCARAAAATTCCTTGAAATGGTGGATGATTTCACTGAAACTCACAGTGRCCAAGAAAACCAAAACGACCATACTTGGATTATGCAAGAGGGGGAGAATCCTGARGAATTCMAAGAAAAGATCGTGAATCATCGCATGTTGGTATTAAAAAACAATCAGATTCCAAAAGGACTAATCCCTCTGGAAAGACWGTTTGACCAAAATGACATGCCCTTAAAGTCTACTTTGCAACCTCAACCAGAAGAAGTTCAAGATTGCGATATAGGGACCAAAGGGGAGCCTAGAATAGTTAAAATATCAAAGTACCTCCCTCCTGAAATAAAAGGTAAATATGCAGATTTACTCGAACAATATAAAGATGTGTTCCCCTGGTCTTATGATGAGATGAGAACTTACGACACCACTTTGATCGAACACAAAATACCTTTAAAACCCAATTTTAAACCTTTTAGACAGAAACTCAGGAAAATTAATCCCATTTTATTGCCCATGGTTGAGAAGGAAGTCAAAAGAATTCTGGATTGAAAAATAATTGTACCACTGAGATACTCTGACTGGGTAGCCAACCTGGTCCCTATTAGAAAGAAAAGTGGGGAGATTAGACTGTGTGTAGATTTTAGGAATCTAAATAAATACTCTCTCAAAGACAATTACCCGCTACCCAAGATGGATCATGTTTTGGAAAAAGTGGTTGGGGAAAATAGAATGTCCATGATCGATGGGTTTTCGGGTTATAATCAGATTGCTGTTAACGATCACGATAAAGAAAAAACAACCTTCACCACTCCTTGGGGAACATTTATGTATGACAAAATGCCTTTTGGTTTGATGAATCCATGTGCTACATTCCAGTGTGCTATGGATATTGCTTTCGTCAGCAAGAGAGATAAATTCATGGTTATCTACCTCGATGATCTGACTGTTTTTTCTAAATCTGATGAAGATCATCTGATACATCTCAAGCAAACGTTTGAGAAATGCCGAAAATTTGGTTTGTCCTTAAACCCCAAGAAATCTCATTTTGCGATGCAATAAGGTAAACTCCTGGGCCATATTGTGTCTCGATACATAATCAAAATCGATCCCAAAAGGGTCGAAGCTATAGAAATTATAAATATTCCTAGAAATGTAAAGGAAATTCAATCATTTTTAGGAAAAATATTTTTTTTGAGGAGATTTGTCCCGAATTTTGCTGAAATCGTGAAATTGATCATAGATATGCTGAAGAAGAACAACGAAGTCAAGTGGACGGCAGAAGCCAAATCGTCATTCACGCGTATCAAAAATGTTATTGGCAAGGCACCTGTGTTGGCCAGTCCTGACTATGTAAAAGAGTTTCTAATTTTCTCATTTGCCTTCGAGCACACAGTCGCAGCAGTACTTCTCCAGAAGAATGAAGAAGGCTTCGAGCAACTAATATCATTTTTTAGTAAAATCCTTAGAGACACATAATTGAGGTATGATACTATGGAAAAGAAAGCGTATGCCATGGTGAAGTCACTGAAGGATTTCAGAACCTATGTGTTACATTCCAAGGTAATTGCATATGTTCCTACTAGTTCTGTAAAAGACATATTGGTTCAGCCCGACAGTGATGGGAAGAGGGGTCGGTGGCTTGCTAAAATTCAAGAATTTGATCTAGAGGTGAAGCCGACGAAGCTCGTAAAGGGACAGGGTTTGGCCAAGCTTCTAACTGAATCAAATTTCAGATCACTCAGAATAAACAACCTGCACGAAAACGAAGGATGTATTAACATAGATGAGTTCGACTACCAAAAAGCTGCAATCATAATTGAGGAGAAGTTTGCCTCATCGGGTTGGTATAAAGACATAGTATCTTACCTACTGACCCTAAAATGCCCGAGTGATTTGTCTCCGTCTAAGGCCAGGACACTTAAATTGCATGCAGTAAAGTACTGTATTTCTGAAAGCCAATTGTATTGGAAGGACCCTCTAGGTTTTCTACTAGTTTGTTTAGTCAAATCAGAAACATAAAGGGTCATAAACGAATTTCATGAAGGAGTATGCGGAGGGCATCACGCGTGGAGAGAAATCGCTTATAAAATCCTGAGGGATGGATATTATTGGCTTAAACTATTCTTAGATGTGAACGCTAAGGTCAGAATCTGTAACTCTTGCCAACTGTTCGCAGACAAGCATAAACTCCCAACATTACCTCTGGTCCCAGTTAAAACATATGCCCCTTTTAAACAATGGGGGTTGGATTTTATAGGTGAAATTAACCCACAATCCAACGCTCAACACAAATGGATACTGACCGCTACATATTATTTCACCAAATGGGTGGAAGCCATTCCGACTAGAAAATCGACAGATTCAATGGTGATAGATTTCTTGGAAGAAAACATATTATCTAGATTTGGCTGTCCTCGAAAAATAGTTACAGATAATTCCCAGGCATTCAAATCTATGGAAATGGTCAACTTTTGCCAAAAATAAAAAATTATACCAGGACATTCTACAACATACTACCCCCAAGGCAATGGGCTCGCCGAATCATCAAATAAAATCTTAATTACCATAATTAAGAATGTATTGAACGAAAAAAAAAAATCTTGGCATGTACATTTGAAGTACACCTTGTGGGAAAACCGGATAGGTGCAAAAAAGTCTATCGACACTTCTCCTTTTCAAATGGTATACGGGACTAACATGGTATTACCTATAAATCTGGCGCTTCCTGTGATGAAACTTTGGCAAGATGAGAAAGAAGAACCAAACCATGTCACAAGAAGGATAAATCAGCTAATTGAAGTTCAACAACACAGGGCTGAAGTGGATGAAAGACTATAGAAATATCAGGACAAAATGAAAGCACTGTTCGATCATAAGGCTAAAGATAGGTAATTCCTCCCTGACGATTTGGTTTTGAAATGGGATGCTAGGAGGGAAGACCTGGCTAAACATGGTAAATTTGATCATATCTGGTATGGACCTTTCAAAGTCATGGCTTCTAAAGGGAAGAACTCATTTCTATTGGAAAATTTGGACGGTAAAATCCTCAACGCCCCTATCAACGGGCATTATCTGAAGCACCATATGCAATAAATAATTTCCAAATTTCCACTGTATATACCAGTTTGTGTCTTTTGTTTTTACGGTTTTTTTTGGTAAGTTTTACTTTCATCGAAAATAAAACAGGTTATTCATCTCCTAGAAGTAGAGATATGAAATAATCAACACCTTGAATTCCATAAGTTTTAAAACCTTGATTTTATTCATGTTGTCTTCTTGCAGGATTCTGCTTACAACCCAAATAGAAAAAAGAGGAAAGGGGATAGTCGTGCATCGGGAAATCAATCTGCCCGAAACAGGTGATAAAAGAAAATTTATTAAGATAAAAATGAAATGGTAAGACAAAGGTACGATTTCCCGAAATGTCTTGTTTTTTTAAATAATTACCACCTAGGTGCAACAACATTCTCATCGAGCGTGAACATATTCGTTGGATGTATGAGGAAAGAACATTGTTTCACTATGGATTCCAAAGAGTTCCCCTGAACAAGATAAATATAATTAAAATAAGAAGAAGAAGTAAAGCATCCTCAAAGAAGTTCCAAGAGTCAGGGTCACATTATAACGCCTGTATTAAGGAAGTCTGAAACCTTCTTGGTCACTCCATTCCGTTTTCGTTTCTTTCCTTTGGAATCCAGATGTCTTCCCATGGTCTCCAAAGAAGGAGAAGAGGTTGCACTTTAGCTCTGAAAGCTGACAAACGATTCTTCTGGGCAAATTCTCACGACTCCTCAACTCTTACTGAACTAATATATGCATAGGCTAATCCTAAATCCCTTGGTTTTTTCAATAGGTTTTAACGATTAGTCTTGCTAAAAAGAAGACCCCTGGAAATATTTTCTCCCCTAAAGTTTTCCTGCCAACTGAGACGTTTTGAAGGTCAAAGGAAAACTGACCCAGAGTAATCAAAGTAAGTTAACAGATCTCTGTTGCAAAATTATATATCACCCTTGGTACTTTATACTAATTGATTTCCCCCACTTCATGTTAGAGAAAAATATAAGACAGATGGTGAAAGGAAATTCAAATTTTGATTGCCTCCATCTAGTCCAAAAAGAGATGATGAAAGGAAATTCATAAAAGATTGCCTGCATCTCAGCATTTAAATGCAAAGTTACAACTTGAAGTGGTGAAAGGAAATTCAATTAAGGGAATTAGACAACTTCACTGGGGTACTGAACAAGTTCGCTGGCAATGAAGCAATGTCTAAGATATTTGTAAGGCTGTTATACATGAATCGTCCTATACTCTAGTATTTAGTTTTCTTTGAAACCTGATCTACATCCTAGGTTTGCGCATGACTCCCTGATTAAAAACCATTGAGTTTTCTTCACATTGATGCAAGCAAAATCAACAGAACTTGTTAAAATTCCCAAGGTTGTTTGGACCATCTTGAGAAAACCCGAATTCAGTATTAGGGAAAATGAAATCCTCAATCGTATTAATGTAGATATAAGAGAGTAATCAAGTTTTGAAAGCTTTCAAAAGTAAGGATGAAAACCTCCCTTCTCCCCTCTGTACCCTTTTTCTGAACCAATTTCGCAGAAGCAAACTATTGACTCCATTTACCCAATAAAGGCACGTGGTCTACTGTTCTTCTCGCCCCACAAGGAGACGAGATCCCTAGTTGGAGCTTATGTTGGAAACAATTTTTTTATTTTTTTTGAATACTCTAGTTATCAAGGTTGGAGCTGCCTACTTTCTAAGTAATGAAACGATACACTTAAACCTAAAAAATTGATTTTCGGGACCTCGTAGATCTTACGGTTATACCTACCAAAGCCCCAGTACCCTGACGCATGAAATGGAGAATAGTTGGTTTGGTATTAATCACCTTTTTATTTACCTCATGTTCTCGCATCGTGGGGGTCACACGTTGAATGTCCTATGAACCTCCGACATGCGAAGTTGCGAAGCCGTGTTAAGTCAATCTGGTAAATGATGGATTGCCGATATTTTTAAGTCGCGGTAATCTTTATCGCGATTTCGCAACTCAGTGATTGCTACCTCATAGAATGACACGTTTGTAGATCCGATCCCCGAAGTCGCGATATTCATAAATTAATCATGGTTTTTTAAAATCGTAAGCCAGGTCATAGTTAATTTACAAAATTGCGCTATCGTGATCTCAGGGTTCGTGGCTCGAAGACTAAGGGTAAAATCACCCGATGTTGTGAACGCTGAAAGGGGGATTAAGGACTAATGCACTTAATAAAAAGGCTGAACTAGATAAATTAACACTTTGAACAACCTCCAACCCATACAAACCTACAGACTGAAAATTAAATGTTGTTACGATCCTTCCGAGTCACATTTTTTCGAAAATTTATTGCATTTATTAGAATTTTAGTGAAATGATTGATAATAAGATCCCGCTTTATTTCTAAATCTTTCTATTAAATGTTTTAAATGAGCTGCCAACAAAGACTCACACAGACTTAAGTGCTCAAAGTGTAGAGGTTTCCATCATTATCTTATGTTTTCTTTTTAATTTGCGTAGAGCCAGTTTTACCAAGATAACCTCCATTTGTGCTTTTATTCTTGCGATAGGGTTTCTAATTGTAAGGTTCCATACCATGGCTCCACAAAAAATGTCCAGGGCAGCTACCGAGGTTCCATGTCAAGGTTCATATATCATTTTCGACACCTCGCCTAGAAGCATCAATACTGTCAAAATGTGGACGTATGTTTCAAATATTCTTCACTCCGAGCGGATAGATTGTTTAGATGATTCCAACGATAACGAGAAAGTCTATTTGTCCACCAAATAAAAAATCATTGCTCAGTCAGAAATGCACAAGATAGCAGCAAGGCCACACATTTTTCCCTATTATGATATGATCAGGTGGGCGCTGGACCATGTGGATATCCCGACTAGGACGATATTCAACGAGCAGAAGGTGGCAATTGGGACATTTCGGCCAGAGCATTTACAGGCAATGTATAAATTGTCTCCCACACCAAACCCTACTCACAATGCCAAATTTCTAGAGGGTTTCAAAATGAAGGAATGCGAGCAGTTTGGGAAAATATTATCTGATTTAATCAAGGACTGGGTTTCACACCTCGTGAAATTCAGGGCCGATACTCATGGAATTTATTCAATCTCGTCGTTAGCACCACAATTCATGTATATAGCGATGATGGTCTGCAGACTGTATGGGAAGGAGGACACCACTCATTTTTTCCTCCCATGGATACCACTTATCCATTCCATAGCTGAGGGATTTTCTTTCGACTGGGCTAAATTGTTGTCAGACAGCCTGGCCAGTCGAATTACAGAGTATTGAGCTTAGAAGGCGAGCGAGAAAGCGTCTTCATTTTTTATGTCTGCATACATAATGTACGCTATTTGATTCATGACACATTTCCCATTAATGAAATGGAGTTGGAATCCAACCGATGTAGAGCCTAGTCATGTCTACCACTCGAAACTTTGGGAGGATAAAGCCAAAGAGTTTGTATATGAGATTTTCAACTGGGTAATGGTTCCAATGCATGTCTCCATTTTCGGTCAGCCGCCTCCCAATATCTTAGATATCATCATGACCAACCTGAGTAGCATGACATATTGGTATATAGAAGCAGAATTTTCATATATCATGGTTTTTTGCACCTCTGTTCCCCCATATGCTCTTTCGTGATTCTTACCAAATAAGCTAGTATGTCGCGAGATTTCTAGGCAGACTGTACTCGGGGGGATAATCAAAGATATCAAAGGAGTATTGAAGAAGGTATGGACACCATTTCCCATTCACATCGGTACATATTCTTTATTAGATTTCGTCCATGCCAGAGCAGAGGCCATGGCCCTGGAGGAAATGAAATTAGTAGATATTGATTTTAAGAAACATGACCCTAACAAGGTTGTGAGTAACCACATGGCGAGCTATGGTCTGAAAAGATACGAGCATGAAGACTCACCTCATGATGAAATATTCCGAGGGGTGAGGTCTTACTCTGAAGTTTTAAGTCCGATTCAGGCTCTGCTGCTCGGGGATATGGTTGATTTCTATAAATTTTAGGAGCACCGAAGAAGTTTCCTCCCTGAATTTTTGCAAGGTAGAACCTCAAAACCCCCGATTACACAACAAGAAAAAGGTGAAATCTCAATGGGTGCGAACCCTAGCAAGTAAGAGGCTCAGGGTAAGACAGAGGAAACCGAGATCCCCAACCAAGAAGAAGGAAACCTAGAGATAGTCACCAAGGAAATCGACAGTCCCATCCAATCCATTACACCCTTACAATTCACAAAGGGAAACCTCGATACAAAAGTATTTTTCAAAGAGGATATAACACCTATCTTCGTGGAAGAACTGCCTCCCAGTGATTTATTTTTTAGCAAAAAGAGGAAGGTCATGGTGAAGCAAGAAACATATCAAAGAGCAGGCGTAGCAACTAAAAGATACAAAATCTTAACAGATGGATAAGCCTTGGAGGAGGAAGGGTTCACCGATGAGGTAGAAGGAATGTTGGGGGCCTATGCAACGACCAACCAATATTCAGTTGGAGCTTTGAAGGCACGATTGAAACAAAAGAACCTTTTGATCGACAAATTGGAAGCTCAGGTAGCAACGATAGAGGCGAATGATAGGGATGAGGTGAACAAAGGCATCGAGCAATCCAGAGCAGCTGATGAACAGGAAATCAAACAACTCAAATCCGATGTTGAGTAGATGCATCAGTTGGAACATGTGAGCCAAACATAGGTAAATCAGTAGGAGGAGAAAATAAGGCAGCTGCAGTCTAAACTGATTTCTATTGAGAACCAGGTCATAGACATAACGACATTCCAATCCCAAGCTACATAAATACGAAATAAGGTAGAAATGGCTCAGCAAAATCTACTTGCTAAAGTAGAAGCCATATAGAACCACTTTCAAACAATAGATCAAGTGCTAAAGGACATCTCTTTGAGAGAAAGAGAAGTTGGGGCAGCTCGTGTTGCTTTCCAGGAGGCTGTTACAGCGACAACAAAAGAAGAAGCGATCATTAGTTCCAGGTTGTCCATTCCAGAGAAAACTAGAGGTAATATCCTACTGAAGACATGGGAGCATAATATATCCGAGAGCAGGAAAAGGGCTAAGGATACGAGAGATGCTTGTGAAGAGGTTTTTGTCTTGATAAACAAAAATTTATTAGATCTCGATAAAGAGAGTAGTTCTAGAATGTTAGGTAAAATCTACATAGCCAAACATTTGCTGGATATTAGGGAAAGTGTGGAAAGAGAGCAAGTTGAATTGTCCCAGATAAGTCAGGTTGATATGGTCCAAGTGGATAAATGTATGATTAAGCCGAAATTGTAATTATTGTCTATTATCACAGAGGACAGACAAGTAGGAAAGAGATTGCCACAATTGGCAAAAAAATGCCATACTTTTGAGTCTAACAACCAAACAGAACCTTCTAAGTTGATAACCCAGTTGATAGAAAGATGTGTCTGTTGTATTGAGTAGGGGAAAAGGCAGACTTCTGGGGGAAAATAATGACATATGTTCATTCCATTCTATTTTGGGGCTAGAGAAACAAATAAAATAGGGCGCCCTGCCAGTATGGAGGAAGGTCGAGGACAAGGAAATGAAACGCTTCATTTTTTCACTTGTAACTGAAACTCTAGAATGATCAGAATTCAAAACGTTTTAATTTTTGTATAAGTATAATCTCGAAAGAGAGAACAAGGGATTTTTCTTTTTGGCCAATGGTAATATATAGATTTATTCTTTTGCCTGAGTTAATAGAAGCAATTCAGAGATTCCAGATTCTGTGAAGACTGAGTTATGTGATTTTCGCTGTTATTTCATACCTAGTTTCATTTCTCATGTGTATCTTTGATGAATGCTTAGCTGAAATTTAATACAATCTCTACTGCAATGATCAAATGTTCCAGTCATCTAATCGTTTATAGTTTTTCCTCTATATCGGCTATCAGTAGGTACAAGACCTGTGTATTATTTAGATTTCTATATTTTATGCTTCGTCAAAGTTTTTCTTGTCTATTTTCTTCTTCTGTTACAGGGTGAGATTCTTCCTTGATCGAAGCCTCACATTGTTGTCAGCTTAATGTTTTCCTTCTTTTTATGCATGACCTTTTAAAATTAACTCAATTACGGGAAAAGGCCTTTGGATTTGTTTTACTATTAATTCAGATCCGAAAAATCATTCATCATACGGTCAAAAATTGAAATAACGTTCTAAAAAATAAAGTATCAAACCTTTTAAAACCTCGTTCCTTCATGAATGTGCCCATTGTAAGACAACCCAATGTTGAACTCGGTCTTTCAGATCAAGCCAACATCGCTTTAAACCTCTTCAATATCATATTAAAGACTCCCACTACTCGGGTAGAACTCGAATGTTCATGGGCAGCCATTGAACATGATATAAGCATCCATGAACATCTGGAAGCTAGGCGAAGACAACTCATAAATCAACCATAGCTTCTTTCCCTGAGAGTTGTTTTTTCCTTTTCTATCATTCACCCTTTTTGGATGCCTAGACTCTATACTTCATAGCCTTAAGTTTAGAATCNCCCATTGTAAGACAACCCAATGTTGAACTCGGTCTTTCAGATCAAGCCAACATCGCTTTAAACCTCTTCAATATCATATTAAAGACTCCCACTACTCGGGTAGAACTCGAATGTTCATGGGCAGCCATTGAACATGATATAAGAATCCATGAACATTTGGAAGCTAGGCGAAGACAACTCATAAATCAACCATAGCTTCTTTCCCTGAGAGTTGTTTTTTCCTTTTCTATCATTCACCCTTTTTGGATGCCTAGACTCTATACTTCATAGCCTTAAGTTTAGAATCCGAAACAACAATACCTATACATATCATTCCTACCATTATCCATTTATATTCACCAAATTACCGATACATTACCAATACCCATCTTTCCATTCCCCTACCTTAGCATATATCATAAACCTTCATATATCCAAATCCCATGTTTTATCATAAACTTATTCCCTTCATACACTTAATCACCTAGTTTACCAAATACCAACACATAAAATCAGTTCATATAAACCAAATATATGACTATATGTTCTCACATTTCCCCTTTTTAAGAACTCGACGCATCCAATAAAGAAATCAAATTTGTCTTATTTGCATCTTGTGCTAAAAAAGAGTTTAGAATTTTGTGGAAATTTTGATGAAATACCACTGTAGGGTTCAAAGGAAAAGTGCACAGAACAAAATTCGAGCTTAAAATCCACGAATTGAGGCACACATTTGGATAGAATGAGGCAAAGTTAAAATATGGAAGTGAAATTTGCAGTGACAGGAGTTCTTTTTCACAAATCTGTGATCAAAGACCCTTGGAATGACCTAACATTTCTCCTTCAAAAATTTGTTACATATGAAGGGAGATTCAATTTGATTTTTCTTTATCATATCAGATTATTAATGCATTTGAAAAATGAGAAGCCTTTGAATATGCCATTTTAGCTGTTGAGCAGCCTAACAAAAATGGCCAAATCAATTCAGAGACAAAGAAAAAATATTGAAATATCCCTTTATCATCATGGTCTCATTAAGTTGATAGTGAAACATGAGCTTTCAAAATAGAGCATAGGATGGTCATATTTTTTGGCAAATAATGGTTTTGAAAATACAAATGAAGCCACCTAGGATGCCATAGAACATGCATCAATACATATCTCTCAAGAAGCAACTGGGAAACAAGAACTTTCTGATAAACCAAAACAAAAAAATTATATGAGTACATAGAAAGCATGGAGAAGGAAGAAGGAGAACCATCATCAATAAATATAGTACCTTCAAATGTAGACAATGACCAAGGAATATCTCCAACAATAAATAAAAAAGATGAGAACTTACAAACATATACTTCTTTCACTAAGAAAAATCTTCTGAAGAGATAAAGGGATAGAGTTCAAAAGCATAATTAAAGAAGAAAAAAAGAGAGATAAAGACGCTAAAAATTGAAATAATAGAGTTGAAAATTCTAGAGAGATACATAAAAAATGAAAATGAGATACTCTAGAAGAATAGTACAATGGTCATCAATGAGAATGACAAATTGAAAGAAGAATTGAAGAAGCTCAAAGAGGAAAACGAAAAAATTACTCAGGAAAAGGCTTAGGAGATAGGTCAACCTTCTAAGTTGAGAAATACAGTTAAAGCTCAAGTTTAGAATGTGGAAATCAAAACTTTAGATAAGGAGTAAAAAAGGAAGACTAAGAAATCATTATCTTCAAATGAGGATGTTTTGTTCAAAGCAGCAGAGGCATTTTGAAACAAAGAAAAAGGCAATTTTGAAATTTTTGTTTTGCATAGGGATATGCAAAAGTTCAAGTTTGGGGGAGATGTTGGTATCATATTTTGTTGTATAAAAATAACCATATCTACCTATTTCTAAACAATTTTACTCTATTTTTGTTATTTTTTGCATCTATTTGCACTTAATAAAGACTTATAAAGAATTATAAGGTAACTTATGGTTTTATTTCTGTTTTTTAACAAGTCAAAATATTGAATTTGCTCATTTCCTATTGGTTCAACGAAAAAATCCCTTGCACAGGCCTGGTCAATGCATGGTCAACTCAATCACTCTACAACAATTTTTATAGCAGAAAAATCAAGTAGCGATCTTTGAACGAGATTTATACACTGATCACTACGAATTTGAAAATTCTAAGACATGGGTTTTGTGAAGAACATGCACAATTAGGCAATTCGTGAGTAGATTTTCCAGAAAAGGTGCAATTTGGGAGATTTGAAACTTTTTCTAAAAATGTAAAACCCAGATTTGTGTGCTCATGATTTTCCATGATTTTGGCCACTGTGGAGGTCGAATATTATCTAGAAGGATGCTCAGAATAACATTTGGTTATCCAAGTTGAGATTGATCAGTAGTTGGTTTTCTTTTTGATTCATGGAGTATGAGTATGGATGCTTGATCAACTAAACAAATGTAAGTGAGTATGCTTGTGTGAATTGTAATTTATTTTTCAACCCATAACCTACATCAATGAAAAGAACACTGTTGCGTGAGCCTTTCTCAAGGCATATTTCATCTCATAACTTGATATTCTACATGTGTAATCTTTTGTAGTCAAGGTTGAAAATATTAATTACTTTCTTGTTGGAGTGATTACTTTTTAGTTACCTTCATTTTGCATGTGTGTTATATCCTTCTTTAAAACCCTCAATCTCACTAGTTGACATAGTAATGTTGTGAAGATCACACTTTAGTGGTACATTTCACTCCACAACATGATTTTCTACCATTGGAACTGTGACAATAAAAGGTTGAAATAATCAGATTTCATTTGAAGTTTTAAATATTAGATCATATTGCACTTTCTAGATTTCAAAGAGTAGTTGATGACCATCTTCAAGTTTGGATTTCCTTCTCAGTTTGTATTTTGAAGCTAATTCCCTCACATACAATGATTATGCCTCACTAGTTTACATACTTCTAGATTGCTAATTTAATGTCCTAATTTATGCAAGTAAATTAGACCAACATGAAGAACACCAAATGATTAACAAGGATGAACCAAATGTCGTAGATATACCCATGGATGAGCCTGAATCAAAATCAGAAGAAATCAATGACACCCATGCCAAAAAGAAATATGTGGATCCACATAATCCTATGGAAGAGGAATCCCCCCCATACTCATACTCCATGAATCAAACATACTCCATGTTCTCTTCCAATCCTTCGTACATAAATTTCAGACCAAGTAATGATGGGCATTGAATTATGATATGAATCTCCTCACAAATGTCATAGATATACACTTTGTTTAATGGACATTCATTATACATATATTTCTTTGTGCAATTAGGAAATGAAATTCCCAAATCCTTCTCAGTGTCCTCTTATTTCTTCTTCAATTTGAGGGTGTGCTTGTGATCCACATTATGCTGAGAACGAAATGAGACAAAAAACAATGCCATAGAACAAAAAAATACAATAAAACACAACTTCTATTAATGAATAAGATAGAAAAACATTGTAGAACAAAAACTGGTAGAATGGGGTAGTTTATCTCTAAAAAGAAAGAGATGTTGGCTATGCTTCATTTGCAACAAGATTTACATCACACTCCACTGCATGCTTAAAGGGCCTCCTTCACCTAAATTATATATGAGAGAGTGAGAGGAGAATAATTCCCATGATGCATGTTGGATAAATTGGTCTAAGTTTATAAAATTCCATAGACATGTAAAATACTAGGAATTCTTGGGCGATCACCCATCCCAGTACTACTCTATCCCGAGTGCGCTTAATTGCAAAGTTCTAATGGGATCCAATGAATTAACACTATGCTGTAGGCATGTACATAAGACCACTAAGAAATCATTACATGATGTCTGTAATTAACAAATGAAGATGACATTACATTCCATTCCCCATAAAAAGGGTGAATATCATGGTTTATTGAAACCATAGGCTCAAAAAGTTGATTCGGTGGAAAAGGTGGATGGTCACCGAGATCCATCTAGATTATTACTCCCCCCTTAGGAATAAATGGTCCCCATTACATCAAGTTCCCTCGAGATATGGGGAAACTTCTACTGAATTTTAACCTTGGTGAGCCACTTTCCTTGTTGAAGTAGATGTCCTTCTTGTACTTTGCTTGTGGAAGGATGTCATGAACCTGTTGTAGGTGTTGGATCCATTCAACAGATCTAGCTACATGATATTCCTTGTTATGAGTGTGGGAGGACTCTATCGGTGAAGATGAAACAAGAAGAACTATATCAATGGGGGCTAATGGTTGGAACCCCAAGCACACTTGAAAAGGGTCATGGCAAATAGAGCTATTTTGAACATATGGAAGACTCTAATTCTCTTTGTGCTCCTCTACAATCTTATAGATATGATTCTATTGGATAGAAACATCTTGGGTTGAGGCTATAGTGGTCGAAGTGACCTTATGTTCACCATCTGACTAAATCATGAAGAGGGAAAAATTTGTGGTATGAGAGATTACTTCATGAATTTTTTTTTAGGGATCAATGAAGTGGCAGTCTTCAGAGCTACCTTTTGTACCCTTTAGAGCTGACCTCCTAGAGAAAATATGACACTATGAGGCCGATACTCATAGATAACATGACATTTCCACATACATGGTTGTCCTAAAAGAACATCACAAAATTCAAGTGGGGAAACATCACACACTACCTCATCCTTGAAGGGCTTGATGCCATAGGATAGGCAACACTGCTAGCTGAAACAAATGTCTCGTCCCCAACTCATTCATTTGATAGTGTATGGTTGGGGGTGTGGCATCATTGGTAGCTTCAATCTCTTGACAAACTCAATTGATATTAGGTTCTTTTGACTCCTGCTGTCAACAATGAAATGAAGTGGGGTCCCCTTTACTCACATCCATGAGTGGAAGAGGCGCTCCCTCTTCTCAAGCTCCTCTTGTTATTTTGGTTGTATTGTTGTGGCCGTGATGGTAGCAATGTGTTCTGCATTGATGATCCATTTCCCTTTATGGTGATCTAAATCATTTCGAGTTAGGTTTTGATTCTTTTTCTTTGAGCTCAACCACCGATGAATGTTTCAAGAGACATTAATTGGTGTTGTGCTAGGGGATTTTTTGGAACTCACACCACTTTCTAGTGTCTTTCTTAAAAATTATGTTACCTTTCTTTGCTCGCATCTTGGACTGGCTCTCTTGAGGTTGGAATTCCTTGCTGATCTGTCCTTCATTTTGTGAGTTAGGGTTTCCTTTGAAATTCTTCTGTTGTGGCATATTTTCAAACTCAAACTCTCACTTACTCTACTGCTTGAATTTCTGCTCGATTTTGACTGCATATCGATAAACATCTCTCAGTCAGGAGATTTCCAAGAAATCCATCTCTGTTTGAATGTACCCGTGCATACCACTGCGGTACTTCAAAACCAAGTGCCGCTCAGAGTCTTTGGTACCTAGATTTGAGCACAATGTATGAAAGATGTTACTATACTTCGACACCATCTAGTCTCTTTTCTGATGTATAGTCTTGCATCTCATGTACTAGTCGTCATGGTTTTTGACAGGGTAGAACTCCTCCTTTAGGGCATCTACAAAGGCCGCCCAAGTGGGTTATCTACTGAATGGTGTAGATTCATTCATGGTGTACCTCTCCCAGTAACATTCCCACCAATATCTGACATGAGGAAGGTCTTTAAGGAGCGCGAAGGTGATATTCTCACTGTCAGAACATTTTTGGACAAAGTAATAACCTTCTAGAAGATTCAACCATTTTTCTAGAGAATCTTCATCAATGTGGCCTTCAGATAAGGGGATATCAAAATTGATTTGTATCTTGAAGAGTGTCTCACCTCCGAAATGGCTTCTTGTCGAAGATGCCTCGACCGTCACCATTGGTAGTCTTTGAAGGATCTGAGCATATTTGTCCATCATATTGTTCCATTGTCGTGCGAGGGATTCCTCAAGCAACAATTTAATGGGATCTCCTACTCCATCATCTCTCTTGTATTCAACTATGGGAGGCCATCAAGGTTGGTGAGGATGGTCTTGCAAAGGCTCAAATAGTTCGAGTCCCAACTCCTTATACCATGACTTCGCCAGGGACATGCACAAAGAAACAAATAAAGAGCAGACCACTCTGATACTACTGATCCATATTATGTTGAGGATGAAATGAGACAAAAACAAAAATATATCAGAGAACAAAGAAATAAAGTGAAACACAACTTCTATTAATGAATAAGATAGAAAAATACTATAGAAAAAAAACTGGTAGAATGGGGTAGCTTATCTCTGAAAAGAAAGAGATGTTGGCTATGCTTCATTCGCAACAATATTTACATCACACTCTATTTCATGCTTAAAGGTATTCCTTCACCTCAATTATATATGAGAGAGTGAGAGGAGAACAATTCCCATGATGCATGGGGCATAAATTGGTCTAAGTTTATAAAATTCCATATGCATGTACAATACTAGGATTTTCTGGGTGGTCACCCATCCCAGTACTACTCTAGCCCAAGCACGCTTAACTACAAAGTTCTAATGGGATCTAGTGCATTAACACTATGTTGTAGGCATGTACATAAGACCACTAGGAAATCATTAGATGATGTCTATAATTAAAAAATGAAGATGGAATTACATTCCATTTCCCATCAAAAGGGTGAATATCATGGTTTATCAAAACCATAGGCTCAAAATGTTGATTCAGTGGAAAAGGTGGATGGCCACCCAGATCCATCTAGATCATCTTTACCAATGAGCATAAAATGTTTATCTTCATATCCCCCAACAAATTGTCAATTTTTGACTTGGTTAAGCTCGTTGTTTCCCTTGAGGACTCTACAATAGTTCCTCTACAAATCCTACTCTTCTTTCTACCAGCCCTTGAGTAGCTCCTAGAAATTTCTCTTATCTCATCATAGGGAAGTTGGGAAATGTCCCTAGATGGAATCAAATTCAAGGTTTCCATTCATTCCTGTTTAAGTCCTTTAGAGTGTCAACTTGAGAGATTCTTTGTCCAATTTGTGTTTGGTATATATTTTGTAACTAAAGTGAAATCTCTTAGCATAATACGCCATTGAATCATATTCTCCCAATGTCATCTACAAAATATCTTCTCTAGCATCTTTAGCTTTGCAATGTTGTTGATATTTCTTTATGAAGGCTACTTTCATTTGCTCCCAAGTACTAATACTATTCTAATCAAGGCTCATGAAACAACCAAATGTTGCATCCTTAAAAGTATATGGTAATGTTTGATATTTTGAGCATCACTTTTGTAGTCATAAGTTTTGTAGAGAACTACAAACTCAAATAAGAATGTGCCCAAGGTCTTTTGTAATAAACCCATGAAAACGAGGAAGGACAAAGGGATTGATATTCTTCATCTTTGTTTCCTCCTCTATTTATTGAATGGGGAATTGAATACCACTAAGTTCTCTCCTCCTCCTCCTTATTCCATGATGATTAGGGGAAGAATCCCAAAAGAAGATTCAAAATCTTTTGACCTTCTTGTGTTTGGGAGAAAGAGATATTTCTAGTTACTACTACAAGAAGTGATGCTACTTTTTTTCCTTCAAATATTTCAACAAGCTATTCAATAAGTCATGGTATTATAGTTGGACTTCCTATAGCACTTAGTCTTATTAAAATCATCAAATTTCCTTTTCTCTCCCTTACGGATTCTAGTTAGTTGTTTAAACTTTACTTCTTTCCCTTGAAATGTAAAATATGAGACCCACCTACTATTTCCTACTTTCTTTGCAATGGAGATATATGTTTTTGGTAGAAATAATACCAACTTATCCTTGTGATGATGCATGCATTATACTTAACAATTATTAGAATGCAATAGGAAAAACACTATATAGAAGCATAATCAAGGATGAATGTTGATCTTTAACCCTGTAATTCCTCTACAGTGGAAATCCTAGCTTGAGTGGTTTTAACTTTCTATAGTTTTTAGCACCTCCCTAACAATGGTGTTAAAAAGTGATGGGCTACAAAATTACAATAATATAACCATTGAATACTAGGATCTCACTGCATTATCAATCTAGATGCGTAAATATCAAGGTGTTGCACAGTATGTATGCAACCACCAGGTTTATAACCAATGAGATATCTTAAGGATCACTGATGCTCTATGATTTATAATGTAATTATTGAAACATAAAATTATTTTTGAATATTCCAGAACTAACATTTGTTGCACTAATTAAAACATTCATTCGATAGTAATCCTTTAGGTAATTAACCTAGAACCATTAAACATTCATTAAACATTGGATGAAAGTGAACTATATATGAAGTTAGGAGAACAACATAATGAAACTAAGAAGAAACACAAATGTAATTAAAGGAAATCAATAAAGGGTACCAAGATGTTGGAAATGCAATCACACGATTATGAAACATGAAAATAGATAATATAGGTCTTATTCAACTCCCCTCTTAAAGTGGCCTTGTTCCTACCTGAACTAGCACCCTTGTGAAAAGTCCCAACACAAATGCTAATTAGGGAAACATTTTTGGCACTTTTGTTGTGGATAAAGTCCATCTCTCGATTTTTGTTGGGATTATTCTTGTATATGTATCTTGATGAGATTGTTTTGAATGATAATCTTGATTGTCTCATTTGGTGACTCCACTTAAAGAAAATATAACAAAGAGATACATTGGAAGAAATAATTCCCATAAAGAAAGTTTGAAAAGATAAAGAAAGCTTGGCATTTGAATGTATATTGGTGACTCGACATCTTTGGTATTTGTATGATTGGTATGCAATTGTTTCATTTTTCATCACTCTATGTGTTTAAAGTATGGATTTTATCAAAATAAAAATTCATGCTAATGTATTTGTTCCTTTGGATATATCATGCATTCTGAGACATTCACATATGTTCCCTATCAATATATTTACCCATGTCCCAAATTTTGATGGGAACCCTTGGTTGGATCCAAGTAATATTGAATTTTATGAATTATGTGGTAAATAATAACATTTTCTATGAGGATCTGTTGATGAAAAAAATTGCATATTTAATTCAAGGAGAAGATGCATGGGATTGGTATTACAGTTTCAAGCCTAAAGAGATAAAATCATTTCTACAATTAACGAGAAAGTTTCAAAAGCATTGGATCTATGTTTATGAAGAAGTCAAATATGCTTATGTATTTATTGATGTGAAAAGAATAATAGAGGATAAGATTGATGATTTGATAATAGAATTTGATGGCAATCCCTCAAGTGAGCTTTTGTGGAAATAGAGGAAAGAAAGGATGCATACATTTTCTTGTGTGGTTATGTTGAAGAAAAATATGGTGATCCTTCTATGCTAAAGCTTGATGATGTTTTTCATGAAGAGGCTTATCCCTATCCTCCCTCACATGAGCCCTTTTTTATAAGATTTGATAGTTAGAAAAGGATGAGGAATGGTTTCCCCATGTTGAAAATGTCAAGGAAATTTATGATGTGATTAACATAAACTATCTTGTTGAATATGGACCTCAAGAAGAACCTTGTCCTTCCCCTAAAGATGATGAAGCCATTGACTATTTTTTTGCAACTCCTCAAGAAGAAAACATTAATGGATAGTCTTCTCATGCTTCCATTAGAAATCAAGATACATTTGAAGGCCAAGTATATGAAGAGAAAATTGATAACACAATAATTCAAGCATCCGTCAGTTCTCTACCACATGAAATCAAGGGTTTGATATGTTACACTCCTTTCCAAGATTTTGAGTTTTATGGTACATATTTTAACAGCTTAAAAAAAGAAACCTAATGGAGAAACCCTTATTTGATGAAGATCATCACAACAAAGAGATTGAAAATATTGATGTTTTTCTCCATATTGAAAGATGTAAATGGGATATAAGTTTTTTCTATTTTGGTGGGGATCTCATTTACGATACACATGATGATGGTTATGAATATAAGATTGCATATTTTTGGTCTCGTGGAAAATCAAACACAATCAAGGAATGTGAAGGTAACTTAAATATGCATGAGCATCCATGCCATCCCACCACTAAGGCTGATTTACAAGTGCACAAAAGGGGTTTTCATGTCCAAATGACATCAATAAATTTTCAGCCATGGATGTCCCCAGCTCATGACTTTCATATGCAGGAAAATGCATCCAATGAAGATTTTTTTGAGGTTGTAATATTTTGTAGACAACAACATATTCAATCTTGAATATCTTACAAACACTTTGAGCCTCATATGTAAGGGAAACTAGAAATGAGTCATGGATTTACATATTTTTTTAGATCTGATGGGTTTTCTCACATTTCATCCACATATGTGATCAAGAACAATAAGAAGGGAAAACCATATTCTTATGAGTTTCTATTAGATCCACCTTTAAAACTGCTCTTACTCGATGGTTTGATGAGTAACAATGATGGCTTATCTTATGCTTATGTCAAGAAAGATGATTATTTTATCCATATCCACCTCTGTATTGAAGAAGCTTGCAATAGTACAATAAACCTTGGCATGCCTTCATTATTATCTCACATGATCACGATCCTACTTCAGATTTTTACCATGGAAAGACAAAGGAGATGTCGACATGTGCTTATGTTTTTGGAATATTGGCCAATACTGAGAGGGGGAGGGTGAGTCAATATTGCTTCTTCTTTTAAAATTTTAACAATTATTAATTAAAAAATTAATTAATCATAACAATTGATCAACACGAATGTACTAAATACATAAATTTAAATATAACAATCACAAGTACAAGTTACAGTTGTGTGAGAGACACCAATCTATCTTCTTTTGATCACCAACTCAAGGAGACACCAATCCCCTGGTTTTAGAGCACCAACTCCCTTATTTTAGAGCACAAACTCTAGGAAACACCAACTCCCTTGTTTTAGAGCACCAACTCTAGGAAGCACCAACTCCCTTGTGAAACAAGATTTAACATGTAGAGGACTACAATCCTCCCGAGCTCCTCCCTACCACCCTCATTTCATAAAATGTTTACAATTTCTTAGTTGGACTCTGCTCCTTGTAGACTGCAGAGACACTTTCTTTCTTACCATTTTTCTTTGTTTATATAGTCTCTCAAGAGGTATATGATATTGAAACAATGTGTCTTTTTGTAAAAGAGCAAATTAACCGATGTGTCTTTTTAATAATAAAACATTGCACCTCTTCATTTAATTAACACAAATGCTAACTTTTCTGTTTATTAATTGATTTTAATGTAAAAATGCATCCAAATTAGACAATGATTTTTGTATGAAGATTCTGGAGTGCTGAAAATGATTTTTAAATTCTACAACATGAGTTTTGTGCAGAACATGCCCAATTAGCAGACTCATAGGTAGTTTCCCTAGAAAATGTGTGAGGTGGATGGTACAATAGGGTATTTGAAGGAAACTTGCCCAGATTTACTGTTGCCTAGATGGTACAATAGGTTCATTCAATATTGTTCTTACAACCTCTTGAACAATTATGCTTTTCCTTTCAA